>JAVIWB010000176.1:0-139637 GCA_031893035.1 Dermolepida albohirtum | reverse complement strand
GTATATATTGTATATAATGAGTTGTTATTGAAATTTTTGTTTAAAGTGATGAGTGAAAGTCCCAAAAATTTTCTTTTTCTCTTTATTTTTACGTATTAATGTAATTAATGTATTTTTTTTTAAATTGTAACCAATTAATATATTAATTTTGTAAATATTGAGATATATAGGATTATGTTGCATCGAAAGTTTGGATAAAGGTTGAAAAAGTAAGAAAGGAAAAGAAAAAAAGATAGAACGGGGTTTCTTGGTGGCCTAGGACTGCTGTTATGAGGTTTCTCCTGGTGCTGTCCTTAGCTGCTGGGCATATAAACGTTCTTTTTTAGTATAACAATCAAACGATTGGTTTTATAATGTAATTTAAAGTCACAATTGATCATTTTATCAGATGTTTAGAATCTCTTACATCTTAAAAAAATTCATACAAGTTTTGTGACGGTAATGTGTGTACTTAATAATAATTTGCAATGAATGCAGTCTTTATTTAACGGCAATAAATTGTTTTTACTTGTTCATTAAATAGAGATGCATATTATTTCTTACTTTTATTTTTATTGAAAACAAAGTTTCATATACGTTTGACATATTTATTTTCTTCAATAAAAGGTAACTGTTTTTACGGCTACTCTACAAAATAGTCTTTTCTGTATCAAGTACCGTTCGAAAAGCAGATGATTTCTCAACCTTAATGAAAAAGCAACCGATGTATACAGCAAACATAACAGTTAGCAAAATAAATACTTTGCGCACAGTTATGTTTCTTTGCTATATGCTCTCATGTTTTATATTTTGCTAATAGTTCGTGTCGAATAACATCTCACATTGTTCAATTAAATAAAGTATACGTATTTATATTTATGATTTAAAAGTGTGGTCGTATTGAAAATATAGTGTACAATATATGCACAAAGCACTTTTCTTGCTGAATTGATTTTGTGCTAACAGTTTCTGCACTTGTGAGAAAAGTATGGCTTTACGCACTTGTTACACAAATTATTATTAAACCTTAAGAACTTTATGTATAAACATAAGCTATTAAGGTTGTATAAATATAATTAAAAGTATTGATATTTATTATATATTAATATATATTTTAATTAATAGTTCAGTAAAACTTAATTCTAGTCGAATAAAAGCACATAATAAAAAGGTATTACGAATCATTTACAAAAATCTGCTATTAAATCAACCATAATTTGTTTAATTTATTTATTTTTAGTATTTTTAAATTTATATATATTCACTTATAGGCTATCCTAAAAAAACACATTACATATGTCTAAATATTATTTTACTTGTAGTAGTCACTCTTTCCGTTACTAAGGGGTAACTTGGATGATTTGTATAAATTAATGTACTTGGATTGGAACTCCTGAATTTGTGTGAATTCGGAGAGGCACTTGTCAACTTAATGCTGTTAGTAGCCACTGGATGTCGACTGCTTGATTGTACTTTTAGCATTGTTGTAGACCCTGGTTTCACGTGAGGAGTGTATTGTCGATGAGGTTTATTCACATTTTGGGTAGTTTTCTTCGGTAGGCTGGATGTCCATTTGGGAATTATAGTTTTTGGTTTCGGTGTTACTTTAGCAACACTTGTTATCCTATGTGTGTCTGTGGAATGAATCTTTTTCGTTAAAGGTGCTGTATGTTTGAGAATGGTGGATGTTCTTGAATTTGTAGTTCCCGTAAATTTCGGTAATTTAAATACATATTTTTTAATAATTTTTTTATATTTGACTGGACCACGGGTAGTAGCTGTTAATAAAAGTGGTTTCGTTACTGATATAAGTTGAGGGTTTTTGGTTTGCTTTAACCATTCTGCTTTACTATTTTTGGAGTCTACATACTGTGAATGTCTATCAGATTTATCTTCTGATACAGTGCTTTTCACTGGAAAGTTATTTGATGACGGCATATCTGTACTAGATCGTTTATTTGCTGTTTGTTGATTAATAGAGTTTCCATTTACTGTAGGTGTGTATTTAAAGCTATATTTATCGTCAGTCTGTAATTCTTCGAGAACAAAGTTATTTGAAGACGGCGTATCTGTACTTGACCTTTTATTTTCTGTTTGTTGATTAACTAGTTTTCCATTTACTGTAGGTGTGTATTTAAAGCTATATTTATCGTCAGTCTGTAATTCTTCGATAACAAAGTTATTTGAAGACGGCGTATCTGTACTTGACCGTTTATTTTCTGTTTGTTGATTAACTAGGTTTCCATTTACTGTAGGTGTGTATTTAAAGCTATATTTATCATCGGTTTGTAATTCTTCGAGAACAAAGTTATTTGAAGACGGCATATCTATACTAGACCGTTTATTTGCTGTTTGTTGATTAACTAGGTTTCCATTTACTGTAGGTGTGTACTTACAGCTATATTTATCGTCAGTTTGCAATTCTTCGAGAACGAAGTTATTTGATGACAACATATGTATACTAGACCGTTTATTTGATGTTTGTTGATTAACTAGGTTTTCATTTAGTGTAGGTGTGTATTTAACGTTATATTTATCGCCAGTTTGTAATTCTTCGAGAACGAGCTTGGCTTCATATATTTTTCTTTTTTCATTTGAGGGCTGATCTGAAATTTTCGTTAGTCCATTTTCACTTTCTAACTGATAATTTATGTTAGATACATCTCTTGTATGAACACGCACTGATTGCATGTTTTGGGATTCAACAGGATATTTTTGGGAAGATTCATCTACAAAGTGATTTTGCGAACTATTTTTTTCAAATGATAAAACAATGGGTTTCGGCTTTTTTAAGTTTCTTATCCTTTCATTCATGAGTGACTCAGTATTAGCTATATTGTGTATTTCTTCAGGGACATCATGTTTTACCAACTGAATTGTGGGTGTCCCCTGACTTTGTACAGATTTAATTGTTTGACTTTCTTTAGTATTATATGCCGCACCGTTTTGTATTTGATTCAACGAAATAGGAATCATTTTCTGTGTACTATAAAGATTTGCAAGTATATTTTGCAAATTTTGTAATGGATCCATATATGATACTGTGCTTGGTAAAATAATTGTAGTTGGAATAGTTGCTGATGTACTAGATGTCGTGAAGATTGCGGCAATTTCCTTATCTGTATCGTTTGCCAAATCAGCCACCATCCTTTCTAAATTAAAAGTATATTGCGGAATTTTATTCACCACTTGCGATTTTGGTAAAGCACTTGGTGTAGTAGGTATTGTAATAGGTTCTTTAGTTTTTAACATTTCGTTAAGATTGTCTAATGCCCACAACATATTATCCTGTCGTTTTGTGGATGCTGCATATCCAGGGCTTATAATTGAGGATGTAAGATTCGAAGGATTTTGATTAAAGGTAACTGGTTTCTGAAAATTTTCTAAAGTACTTTGTTCTGCTTGTTGAGTAGAAGGTGAATTTTCAATAACCAATTTTTGAGTAACTGGAGTTACATTTTCTCCATTTTGTGTCGTAGAACTTGTGATACTTTCCTGTAGATTCCATGGCTCTAGTTTTTGTGCAAACGATAGAAGATTCATAGTATTTGTAGTCCCAATATTTAAGCCATCGGTCGTTGCCTGATTAAAATTACTATTGTTATACAGTGATGTGTTAAGTGCTTGTTTTGTAAACAGTACATCATTCGTGAAAAAAGTGGTTAAAGCATTTGTAGGTTTTTGAGTGACATTGGTAATTAGTGATTTAATTGGATTATTTTTCAAAGTTAATTTTCTTTTTGCAGCAGTAGTTGGTAAGGCCTTGAACATTTTTGTACTAAATGATTTTTTGGTTGGATATTCTAAATGTTTTGTTGTCAAGATGTGACCAGCACGTGGTATTTTCTCACCGGAATTTATGAAACCATGAGTGGTGTGTTTAACTTGACTCGAATGTAGGCTGCTTGGTAAATTGCGTCCTTGCACAACTACTAGCGAAAGTAGTACACATATGGTCAGCGAAATAATATTCGCCTAAAAGAGAAGATATTATGTTTACTTACATAAGATAGTAGAAATACTTACTTGTAGTTTACGAAGATGTGTAAAAGTATATGATTATGATACGGTTATCAAAAGCTATATTTTAAGTATAAGTACGCATTAAATTAAAAGAGTATTTGACATTTTAATAGTTTTTGAAAGGAAATGTCACTTTTTTTTCACGTCGATTTTGTTGCTAAGCTATTCATAAATGAATAAAATATAATTGTATAAAAGAGGGTCATGAATTGATGAATCTATAGAGTAGGTAAATGTAAATATAAAAATTACTATATATTGGCTGTTCTGTGCTTTCAAAAGAGTTTAGCCATTGTTTGGTCGTTAAAATAGATTTGTAATATTCTAATGTTAAAATAATGCATTTGAAAAACTATGTAAAAAGTTCTATTCTTAAGCGTCTATATTTGCCTTCATTTGTAAACAAGTACATTATGCATATTAGCTTTGAAGGACTTGTTTTTTTTTCTGTACTGTTCTTTGTTTCATAACATATCAATCTTATAGTTTGAAATTTAATTTGAAGTTTATGATTGTTGTTGCTTTATCTTCATGCAATAAATTTAATGAGAAAAAAATTAAAAAGATTTGATAGATTTTGTTATTATTAATATCAATTTAATTTATTCAATAAATTTCAAACTTTTTAGTTGCTAATTATTCAAAACCTTAGTATTTTGGACTTCTAGAATTTTTGTATGAAGATATGCATTTTGCTTAATTTTTTTCGTCAAATTTTTGACTTTATTTAGATTATTCTACTCTTGGCTTTCTTACACTTTTTAGTAAGTGACAAAATTAATAAAATTGGTCCTTAATAAAGCTATTACTTGCTTATTAATTAATTGTAACAGTAATACAATCTGATGGACATCTTCTAGTAATATTGTAGTATATTTTAATTTTATAATTTGGGTATTTTTGTTCGAATAATACAAAATAATAGTATGATGTGATCGTTGATGCGTCTGTTTGTTGATATTAAAGTTTTTTTTCTCGATGTATTGTTCATATAGCCAACAAGAAGTAGACCCAGTGTTAGAGAGAATTTTCCTTTTAATTTTTCTCTTACTAATGAAGTAATTGCGAAGGTTGAAGAGCTACAAAGTCTAGCAAGGTATTCCAATAACAGAACAACACGAAGTATAAGAAACATATTGCATATATACATAAATATTACTTAAAAACAAGGAAATAAATTCGTTCTCCAGTAAGAAATGTCATCAGTTCCGTATTGCGTATCATATGGACACCATCATAGGTGATTTCGTCAATAGAATGTCACTAAGCTGTTGACAAGTTAAATGTGGAAACGTAAGATTCCGAGTAACATGGGATATTGAATAGAGGAGTATCTGTCGACGTCAATTCTATTATTCCAACCATATATATAATTCGACAATAAGCCAAGAACTGAAGCTGGTGTTTGTAAATATGTAAACAATACACTTTTAAAATTTTCTCTATATATTGACGTGGAAATTGAAGAGGTGATGTATTCGACATGAGGAAGATTTGATGATTGGAATGGTATACCACCCTTACGAGTTTCCAGTCCTCTTGTTGTTTTTAGATAGTTTTTACGCGACTTTGAATTATGTCTTTGATCATGCTTTTAAAGAATAAACTCATATTTATAGAACGCATTCTTAATCATTCACTATTCATAATAGTCTACTCAAGTTATTTCTCAAGTCATTTCTAATTAGCTTTCCATAACATATCGTTTTCGACAGTTATGCCATCAAGTTTACTAACAAAACATTGGTAATGGTCTTTGTTCGACTCTGTTCATATTGAATTGATCATATATAATTGTTCTTTTTTACAGGATATATATTCTAGAGTAGATGTATTACGTTCTCGTTAACTTTTTCCAGAAACAAGTGCTTAAAATATTATCTCCTATCGCGTGTAAACTTTAAGTATATATCGTTAGTATTCATAAATCAATAATACTTTATTCATTTGTTGCTTTAAGAAGTTTCCGTATGCACTTGTAGTTATAATTTTACCATACCCCTTTCACAGACGATAAACATTTCAAATCTCGAAACTTAAATGTACTTATTTTCAAACTATGTAAATGCAAACTATATTAAAATTAGACTATAGAGGTTATCTGATCACGTCATCAGATATGGTAATTCCGCACAGAGTATTACATTTGTGCCTGTCATGTACAGTTATAAGTAATACATCTGTCGCGTTAGTGTAAGCATTTTATTACAAAAAATCTTCATTAACACAAAGAAAAAATTTCATTCCAAAATTATGAACTGAATTTTGATTTTATTTCTCTGTACAATACTTTCCAATGAATATATCTTTACTTAATATCTCTTTAATGTGAGTAAAACCTTTTAAATAAGCAGTTTGATACATGTTGCTACATAGCCAGCCTCTAATGCAATCAGCTAGTGTGTTTATTTTGTTATATAGTACCACGTAATAAAAATATGGCCTCCATATAAATTCAATTTTTTGGTTTTACTTTTATAAGAAATAAGACAAAATAAGGACTTCACGTATTCAACTGTTTATTAATAACATAATATAAAGATTAATATATATTTTTTAATAATATGAATTCATATTTTGCTAAGTCACCTTTCGCTTTGATCACAGCTGCAATTCTTTTCGGCATGCTTCTGATACATGACGAGGCTAATTCTGTCAAATCATGATTACTGCGTAGTGTCTTCAATATTTTGTTTTAAAACAGCTAGAGTAGGATTTGGAGTTTAGTAAACGATCCGTTTTAAATTATTCCATGCATTTTTGATTGGGCCTAGGTGTGGAGAGTTGCCTGGTCACGGGCAGACCTGCAAGTTGCTGTCAGAAAACAAATCCTTTATTCATTTTACTCTGCTAGTGCACCATCTGGCATAAATTTAAAAACAATATCTCCAGAATTTAAAGAATTAATGTTATGAAATTAGTATAGATTTTGTTACGTATTAACTTCATTGACATTACAATTCGCAAATTTCAACACGCACTGTAGCATTAAAAGATACGTATTTTGACAATTGGACTAAAATATTACATTCTTCGTACGTTGCGTTATACAAGTGAGCATGCGTCAAATCATTTGGCGTTGCCAGATTACCAATTTTTCCGACTGTTCCTTTTACATTATATTCCCTTATTTGAAATACATTAAGTGAAAATGTTTCCAAAAATCATAGAGTTCAATCATTTTCACAAAAATAATTTTTGAGTATAAACTAAAATCTTAGATTGACTTTCTAATAATTTTATTGCTTGAAAACTAAAAATAATAACTTAAAAAGATAGTGCTTCATAATCAATTTTATACATATAAAAAGTTTATAAATATACAACATTGAAAAGACGAAATATTCATGAAATTTTTAAGTTTACTAATAATGTGTAAAATTTAAGAACATAAATATGTAAAATAATGATGCATATCTTTCTTTAATTCGCAACCGTGAGGTTTTGCCTTTGGGTTTGCTCTTTCGTCAATTCTAATCCCATTTTCTTCATCTTCTCAGTCAATCTTGGTTTCTCGCTGACCAGCAACTATAAATTTTCTTGTATAAACGAGATTCCAAAGTTCGTCTCTTCCACAATGAATGCGGCCGCTCGAAGTGGATGTTAGATTTTCTGCAATTATCTTTGCCACCCTGTCCACTGCTTGACGAGAAATACGTTTTCATCTTGCTATTTCTCGATGAGAATAGTTCCCAGTTCTCAATGAAGTTTCTGGCATTACCAGTCAAAGTATCGGTATTGTCCGCGTTTCACCATTGTTATGAAATTGTGACCTGACGCAAGAAAAACTAAAATGTTACAAAATTTTAAAACCAATTATATTTGATAAATCCAGAATGACAAGCGGGTAAAAGTAACCTCCTATAATTGTGTTTAGTTAGGTAGTTAGAATATTGAGAATTTTATAGTTGTTGTAAGGGATTGTCGCCAATACTATAAAATAAGATATTTTAACAAAAGAAAATGTAAATATTAATGCTAGTGGCCCCAAATTATTTGCGTATATTTATTTTGATTTTTATGTAGTTAAAATGCATAAAAATAAGATTTGAGTTTTAACACTGACCATTATTTCATTTTCATGAACGTAAGTTTTTAATTCTTTTTTTACGCAATTGGAGGAAATTTGAATTTATATTCTTGAAATACGAACATAATTAATGCAAATAACAACTGCTGGAAATCAAAAGGAAATAATATTTTTAAAGTTTTTTTAACATTAAAAATCTATTGTTGTAACAGAAAGTGTTCTGTAAAACATAGACAGGGTGGACCATTCCTATTGCGAAGGGACAATACATTAATTTTTACATTATTTATCATGATTACATTTATTATATATTATGGGTGCCCAGAATCGCAAAAGCTTTAATAATCACTGGCGTGTAATATGTTAGTTAGATATCGCCAATAAAATGTAATTAAAAGAGATATAACTTTTTCTCAACATTACAAAGAGTTGACTTTAGGTAACCAATTTTGCCTTTGTAAAATCAAATGAAATTTTTTCACTAATACATTTGTTATAGCCCAGTGTTCATTGGCCTTATTTTACAATTTTGTATGAAAACGTTTTAAAATATTTAGATATGCTTGGTTATTGTTTCTTTTGTTATATTTGTTTTGTATTTAATACAGTTGTATTGTCAGAATTATAATTCAAAATAGATAATTTATAAATTATAATAAGTAAAGGAATATATTTTAAATATGTTTATGATAAAAAAAATTTCAGAAACGAAGATTCAATCGATATTATAAATTAATAAATATTTTAAATATAATTTACATACATTTTTAACATTTTTATCTAATCGAGAGTATTATATTTGATTGCCCTATAATGTGTAGCAATATAATTACGTTTTTCCATTTTTCAAAACTGATATATATATATATATATATATATATATATATATATATATATATATATTGGGTCTGGGAAAAAGTTCGTGGCGTTTTTTCAGTAAAATTCAACTGGTCCCCGCATGGCGCGTGGACGAATTCATTTAAACCGAATATGCTCCATTATTATCGACAATGTTTCGCCATTTTTTTGGTAGATCCATGATCCCATCGGTGAAAAACTTCTGTGGTTTCTGGTCGAAAAACTGAATCAAGTAGTTTTCACAGGCTTCTTTTGAAACCAACTTAATTCCATTGAGAGAGTTCTGCAGAGATCGAAACAGATGATAGTCAGAGGGTGCTATATCCGGACTGTAAGGTGGGTGCATCAAAACTTCCCAACCAAACTCTCTCAATTTTTGACGGGTCATCAAAGAAGTGTGTGGTCGGGCGTTGTCATGATGGAAGACAACACCTTTCCTATTAATCAATTCGGGCCGTTTTCTTTCAATCGCCTGGCGTAATCTCTCTAGTTGTGCACAGTAGAGTTGAGAATCAATCGTCTGACCAGTTGGAAGTAGCTCGTAGTGGACGATTCCCCTCCAGTCCCACCATACACACAGCATCACTTTTTTTGGCGTCAATGTTGGCTTAGCGAACGCTTGTGACGGCTCACCATCCTTTATCCACGATCTTTTACGCTTCCGATTATCGTACGTAATCCATTTTTCATCTCCGGTTATTAAACGTTTCAGAAACGGCTCGATTTCATTCCGTTTCAGCAGCGCATCGCAGATGTTAATTCGGTCCATCATGTTTTTCACGCTCAACTCATGAGGAACCCATACGTCAAGCTTTTTTTGTAACCAGCTTTGTGTAAATGGTTCAAAACAGTTTTGTGGTCAATGCCTAGCTCCATGCCAATATCGACACTGCTGATATGCTTATCTTGTTGGACTTTTTCAAGAATTTCATCAGATTTTTCAGTGATTGGACGACCGGAGCGTGACTCATCTTTCACATTGAAATTTCCAGAACGAAAGCGAGCGAACCATTTCCGCGCAACAGATTTCGATAAAGTACCTTCACCGTACACAGCACAAATTTTATCACAAGCCTGCGCAGCGTTCTTCCCCTTATCATAATAATATTGCAGAATATAGCGAAATTTCTCATTATTCTTCTCCATTTTCAAGTGCGAATAACTTTCCAACCACTGCACCGATTACAATGTTTCTACGCTCAAACTAACGTTCGGAAGGTCATCTAAAAAACGAGCCGTCGGTGGTATCGCTGTGACTTGTTGTTCTTTAGTTATCGGCAACCAATGCCATCTATCGGGAAAAACGCCACGAACTTTTTCCCAGACCCAATATATATATACAGTCATGTTCGTTAAAATAGCAGTGTTATAATATTTCTTAAAATCTCAAATGTAACTTAAAAAAACAAATGATAATATTAGATAAATATTATTCTCTATATTTTAAAAGTTTTTTATGTACATTATAAAGAAAAGAAATGTAATAAAACTTCTGGGACAAAATGATAATATGATCCTGTTCCTTAAAATAGCAGTCTTTACTCGATGCACCTGTAATTTGTTTTTATTTAAATATTTTTCACTAGTGCACTAATACTTTGTTGCCTGGCCCCTATTTGCAATAACGGCTTCACAGCGTCGCGGCATAGATTCTACTAGTTGACGACAACGGGTAATTGGGATTGATTTCCAAGCTTCTTGACACACTTCCCACAATTTGTTAGTATTTTGTGGCTTTGCTGCTGAAACGGCCTTTTTTATATCGCCCCATAAATGTTCTATCGGGTTCAGGTCTGGCGATTGTGCAGGCCAGACCAATAACGTGATATTATTGTCCGCAAACCACTTTTTAGCCTTGCGAGAAGCGTGCTTAGGGTCATTATCCTGCATATAAACCCATCGCAGAGGCATTTCTTCTTCGGCGTACGGTAGCATTACGTTTTGCATTATAGTAACATAACCATCAGCGTCCAAAATGCCGTCAATTTTGTACAATGGTCCAACACCATACCAAGAAAAACATCCCCAAATCATTATTTTAGAACCTCCATGCTTAACAGTTTTTTTCGTGTACTTTGGATTAAACTCCGCTAATGGAGGTCTTCTAACATGTTGTTGCGACCCATGAGCGTCAAACAAAACAATTTTAGATTCGTCGCTCCAGAGTATATTGCGCCATTTTGCTGAATCCCATAATGCATGTTGACGTGCAAAATTCAATCTGTTTTTAACCTGTCTTTTATTTAAGAGAGGTACTTTCCTCGGTCTTCTAGCTTGTAAATTTGCTTCTATAAGCCTCTTTCTAATAGTTGAAGTACTTATAGGAAGACCGAGTTCCCGTCTAATTTGGCTCGACGACATAAAGGGGTTCGCTTTAGTTAACTTGAGGATGCTTCTGTCTTCTCTAATAGTAGTTTTTCTTTTACCGCCACGATTTTCTTTATGTTTTTTCCATTTTTTCGCATTTAATATCATCTTAGCTGAGCATCCGAGCGCTTCTTGTATAAATTTGTATGTTTTTCCTCTTTGAATGAAGTTTAAAATAAGTGTTCTCTTTTCTTGGGTACAATGTTTAGCTCGACCCATTGCAGTGTAAGAAACAGTTTACATTTACCGGTCAAAATGAATATATTAAAGTGTTGATATAAGTTAAGACTATGTATTGATCCAAATTGTGTATACCGTCTACATAGCACGAGTTTTCAATGTAAACTACGGAATACTGCTATTTTGACGAACACCTGCAACTTTCATATAGTTCGATATAACTGGGGAGTTCCCCGAATATCCGGTTGTTTCCCTACATAAGACAAGATTTATACATTTGAAAATGTATACTATGCATTTCACTGGCACTACTTACGTACCAAATCATTTTTGATACTCTTACGCATCACTGCTATTTTAACGAACATGACTGTATATTTACAAATAAATGTTATGGTCGACTGCACTATGGTTAATCTGTTTTATGTACTAGCATCCATAAAATGCAGCGTTTTCGTTTTAGTACTTTAAAAATTGAAAACTGTATACACTACCGGTCTGAACTATTTGGACACCTAAGATTTAGAAGATCAAAAGCACTAGTGAAAAAGTGAAAATATATTAATTATATATTTGGCAGTAGGATTATATATTATATCTAAACTTGTGATTCGTCTATGTGACCTTTGTTTTTGATAACCGCATCACACAATCCTGGCATTCTTGCAATTAGTTTTGTCAAGCATTCTTGTGTTATCCAGACCCATACTTCTTGCAACTTCTTCCACAAATCAGCCGCCGATGTTGGTACTGCTTTCCGGACCTCCCGATCAAATTCCTCCCACAATAACACTATGGGTTTTAGATCGGTGCTCTGGGAAGGCCATCCCATAACTTTGATGGATCCGTCTGCTTCCAAGTGTTCGAAATAGTCTTTGTATAGTTTAGATGTATGTTTCGGGTCATTATCCTGTTGGAATACAAAATTCGGACCCAAAAGTCTTAATCCTGAAGGAATACCATTGTTGTCTAAAATGTTTCGATCCTGTACTTTCTTTAATATTCCCTCGATCTTTACAATATCACCTATGACTGTACTGCCAAAACAATCCCGAATCATCAGGGAACCACCGTCATGATTAACCGTAGGAATAACACACTGTTCTGTTGCATGATCGCCTGTGGATCTCCGAACGAAAACACGTCTTCTTGACCCGAAAATGTTGAACTTTAACTCATCAGTCCACAAGACTTTTCTCCACTATTTATTCTATATGCGCAATAACGGTTTTTCCATCGCAATGCGTCCGTACAAACCTGCTTTGTACAAACGACATTTGACTGTAGTTACGCTTATTGTCATTTGACGGCCTGCATTGATTTCAGCAGCGATTTTTGGGGTTGTTTTCCGTCGACTTTTGCTAGTTACAACTGTTGCACGATCTTCAGCAGACGTTGTCGCTCTGGATCTCCCATTTCGTGATTTATTCAAAACACTGCCACTTTCTCGGTATTTTTTTAGGGTATAGTCTTTGCTGGTACTATTTAGCTTTAATTGTTTCGCAATTTGCCAGTTGATTTTGCCAGCATGATGGTACGCAATTATAGGAGCACCCGTTTTTATGTTTAACTCTTTCGTTCCAGCATGTTTAACAGTCTTAACAATAGTAGTCGCACAGGAATATCTCACAACGATACAGAACCGTAACTGAGGGCAATTACGATAATCTAACCCGAGAGCAGGATTGTTTTGGCAGTACAGTCATAGGTGATATTGTAAAGATCGAGGGAAACTTGTCCGAGATAATTAAAACATCATTACTAAAAGTATCCTTAACAGAAAGAAAATTACAAGAACTTCAGGAAATTTTTTGTACTAATCCCCATGTAGTGGCAATAATCAATTTTGGTTTATTGCAGATAATAAAGTAATTTACATAATGTTACTTATGCAGCATTTCTGTAAATTTAATGGTTTCCCTATACTTACTAGATTTTGCAAGAATGAATTTCCTAGAAGCTATGTTGTACAAAGAATTTTATAAAATGTGGATGTTCAAATACTTTTGAACCGTACTGTACATTGTCACTATTGAATGTTAAAATCAGCGCATTTTTTTATTTTAGTAGGAGTAATAATAAACATTTGATACTTTTCATCAATTAATTAGATGATTGTTGAAGTAGTTTATTACATATGCAATAGATGAATGAAACGTTAAGATATTTTTTTAAACGTTTACGTTTGAATTGAATACATTAAAAAAACTACTGACTCTGCTCTAATATTAAGCATATTGAACTGTCTAATATAAACTATAATTATTTATTACTTTTTATTAAATGTGAAAGAGCAGTGCAACATTAAATTATATATATAACTCGTTCACTCGCTCATAAGTTTGCAAGGCCGTAAATTCAACTCGACAAATCAAGTACTGTTTTATGTACTTACTAGGATTGTAACAATTTGAGGACAATTGTCGTTGCACATAGTCGCACGTGTAGTGGCGTCTGTGGTTTGGGTTATAGAGGATACTTAAAATATACGCGTCAATCCATCATTTCATCTCAATCATTATAGGGGCTAAGTTATACTTTAAATTACATACATATACGCACATTGGAATAAATCGTGATTATGTGCTCGAATTATTAGACCATGAAATTTTTAAATATAATTTATTATTTGATGAATTAGACATAATATTAGGTTTTACTTGGTATTAATTCAAAATAAGTGTTCTTTTTCTTTATTTTATTATAATGTAAGCACACTCCTATGCTTATATTTTCGAATATGTAATAGAGGCGGCCAGTAAAATAATTGTCATTTCGTAGTGTAATATCCAATACCCCGTCGACGTCTTAAGTCTTATGCTAAATGTTTATACAAGGACAACAGGTACATTTCATATATTTTTAAAGTAAATGTATACACTTTGCTATAGAAAAACATACAGTCCTTGTAACATAAGATACATTCAGTGCTGAAAAATGTCAGAATCCTACTTATTACATAAAACATTAAAACACAGTAAGAATGCATGGTTTACGTTAAAATGAATAGTTAAACTTGATGAAAAAATGCTTACTGAATAAAATACATATAATAATTTTCAAGAATGAATAAAACAGCTGTTAGCTGCAATAATTCACAAATAGATACCACACTGTTAGAAAGTTTGGAAGCACTGATGGTTGTATTTTAAACATAAAATTATTTTGGTATCCGCCGTGTTTTAGCTTTTGTCCTTTTTTTGCATTGTAACAATCTAGTCTCGTTTACTTAGCGGAATAAATGTTTCCACTGTACTTTCTTTAGTTTGGATAGTTTATTCGAAAGATAAAAGTGTAGTTTTTGTTAAATAAAAAAACATTTACTCAATTCAACACAAAATTCTTAGCTTATTACCAAATATAAATCATGATTTAAGCGTTGATAAAGTTTCTTTTTATTCGTGAATAAACTAACTCTCGTGGTCTTCTGTTTAACCGAAGAAAAAATTCACCTTCAAAGCTTGCTTTCTAAGCCCTATATAAGCCTTTAGTCCAAACAGATAATGTCGATCATCAGCAACTGTTATTATCTTTGGACGTCCACTTTCTTTCCGATTAGGTAAAGTTTCTGCTTATTAGATTATATTGTATACTTTTTGCCAATTTTATATATTCAGTCATTGCAATTAGAATATGCGTAATTGCTGCACGATTTCAAACTGTTCTAGAAAATTCAAGTTTTTATAAAATAATATATTCATCTATCTTTAACCGAACTAAAAAAGTTTCCCGTATTAAGTTTACGTTAATTCACAGCAAACTAACTGTGGTAATTAGTTTAGCTTCTTTTAAAAATTGTAGTCACCATAAAAAGAAAACATAAATTTTTACATAGGAAATACACCGAAAATTTTAATGCAGGTTCTCATAGACAATGTCATCTAGAAATTGTTTATTTTTCAAACTCGGGCGTTACAGTAATTTTTACCTTTGATTCAAAATATATGCAAACTTTCAATTTTATTTTTTGCTTTAAACTTTAATATGGAATTATAATCAAATTCCGTGGGTCAAATCAAATAAATAAAATTAATTCTTAATGTATTGATGGAGACAAAGGTATTTATCGTTCTATCCACTTCTGTTTCATTTAATCATTACAATTTGCTTCTTTCATACAAGAAGTACACAAGTTAACTCATTAAAAGTCTGTGAAGGTATATTTAAAATTCCTTATTTCCAAAAATACCCACTCCGCCAATTACTTGTACCGCTTTATTTCTACGCATTGCATGCAACTATTAATTATCTTTTTATACTTATTTGTGGTGTGGGTTTTAATACAGCACATAATTCATTGTGTGTGTAGCTTTGAAATCTGGATGATGTAAACTAGCGTACACATTGCGCTACTTGCCTTCGAAAAATTCATTTTATTAACAAAGAATGCAATTTTAATAGTAACGTAGTCACCAAAAAGTAAAAGGGTGCAAATGATGGCCTTTTAATGTACACTGATATCTCTTCATAAAATACATAAATTTAAAAACAATTTTTAATATTAAAATAAATTTCTTTAAATGAGAATGGAACCACGTCGTGGTATTTATGTATATCTCCACTGCTTTTAATAATCTAGTACAAGACATTGTTTCAAAACATCACTATATGTGGTTTGTTCAAAAGGAAAGGTGAATTTTGAATTTTCGCGCGCTGTGTACATTCGATTATCGAAATTTTTTTTGTTATGTTGGTACATATGTGTTAGTCATATGTTGTTGGCATTATCAGCCAATTTGGATTAGTAGTTTGTTGTTGACAACTGAAAAGCTTAGTCACGTTTGTGTGTGTTCTTGGATTTTTGACTTTTGAAAAAAATGGATCAAAGAATATGTATTAAATTTTGCGTTAAAAATGGAATAAAGTGCTCCAAGGCACTCGAAATGTTGACTATAGCATTCGGCGAGTCTACTTTATCTCAAAAAAAGTGTTTATAGGTGGTACAAACGCTGTACAGAAGGCCGAGAAAATGCACGCCAAGTTCGATCAAATGTGAAGGTTTTGCTCACTATTTTCTTCGATTACAATGGCGTGGTGCATCATGAGTTCCTGCCAACAGGTCGTACGGTTAATAAGGAATACTACAAGGAAGTTATGCAACGTTTGCGTGAAGCAATACGGCTCAAACGATCGGAATTGTGGCAAAAAAATCATGGATTCTGCATCACGATAATGCACCAGCTCTCATCAATGCTTGTTCGTGATTTTTTGGCCAAAAACAACACCGCGACTTTTTCCTATTCCCAAAACTGAAGAGACCAATGAAAGGAAAACGTTTTGCCACAATTGTCACAGTAGTCGAAGAACGAGCTGACGGCCATACCGAAAAGGGCATTTCAGAAGTGCTTCGAGGATTGGAAGAAGCGCTGGCATAAGTGCATTTTATTTGAGGGGGATTATTGATGAATAAATAAATACTTTTCAAAAAAATTCAAAATTCACCTTTTCTTTTGAACAAACTACGTAGTTTAACGTAGTTCTATATTAGTTGAATTTTTTTATTCGATCTTAACATAAATATGTAGATTAAATTACATTGTAATTACTGCATGATATACTCTTTTGAATAATAACTTTATTTACTAATGCCTGTAGGTTTAAAAAATACGCTCCCAAAATGATTCTTGAAGGTGAATATGAAAAGTGAATAAGTGCATAGCACGAATATAAAATAGTATTTAAAAATTATTTGAAATACTGAAACAGCTTACCACCGGTTTTTGAAGTAACGTTAATTTATACTTGATGCTTATTAATTTTTTATAAAATAAAATTTTGAGCTGGACCGGTTCTACAGAGTAGTAAATTAAAATTATTACTTTTTATAACCAAAGCATTTCTAGTAACAACTTTAAGCATTTACTAATATACCCTTTCCAATATTAGAATAACTTCACTAGTAATTTTTCTCTCTGTTTGTTGTAAGTTTAGAGAAAAAGCATTTAAAGTTATCGAGAATGTAAAACATAACAACCGCAATAACTATTAATTCGCTTTTGAATTCAAAATTCATTTTTAATAACGCTGCTAAAATTTTGTCTATACAGGATGATTACTGATTACGATGAGATAAATTGTTCAGGCATTTAGCGAAAATGGATACTCCGAAGAAATTGTGTTGAACATTAATTGTTGTTTCCGTTTAATTAATAGTTTTACTATGTTAGGTTTAGAATTATGAACAAAATTTAGACGTTTGATGACAACCAATGTAAGTAGGTAACCAATGAAGTTCGTGCGGTTTTTAAATAAAATTTTTAACATCTGTAGAAATTTTTTTTGAACTTTATTCATTTTATTCATTAAAATAATCATCTTCACAATCTATTATATTTTCTCAACGAGAAACAAGTTTGTATATTATTGAAAAACATGCTGGCTTTGGAATTAAAAATCTACCCATCTCCCCTTCAGCTTCTGCTTTGTTGGTAAATTCTTTATTCCGTTTATGATTATCTAGAGCCATCAAAAGATAATAATCACCTGGAGAAATATCGAGCGAATGTGAGAGATGGAGTAGATTTCCCATCCTAGGGCAGAAATTTTTTCACATGGACATACATCATGAAGATGGATCTTGCATTGTCCAGAATAACACTTTCTTTCAGTTAACTAGCCCTGACTGTTACTAAAGTAAAGCAAAATGGTGACAAGCAATGATAGGTTCTCTTCATGTTAGAGTACAGGATCCATTTTCATTACAAGTGACCACGCGATGAAGAAAAGGTTCGTTTTTGTAACTTGAAGGAAGTGAAGAGCACATCTTGGATCCTTATTCCCATCTGGTAACATATGTGGCTATTACTTAGCTTCGATGGTTTTACAATTTTATGCAAATTAAACGAATTGTTTCATCATTAATTTTAAATATTTCAGAAAGTTCTTGGCACGTTGGTTTCGAATATTGTGCAATAACCGCACGCAAATCTTAATTGTCAATAACAATCTTCAATCAATTCATCTTCACAAGAAAATTTTTTGAACAACTTCTATACAGTGCATACTTTTCCCGCATCTTCTTAAAATGTCATACATAATTTACGTCTTGCTTTTGCAGCTTTAGAACCACGGTTAAATTCATTGAGCCAATATGCTCAGATTACACAGGATTTGGCTCACATTTCAAAAGGGTTTAAAATCACAATACAATAGTGCATACCAAGTGAAAATGTACTGAGTGACTGACGCACGTTAAGCATATAAAAGCTTGCGCTTTGAAAGTTACAAGTTGTCAAAAGTCTCTGCAGCAAACTACCGAAAACTGTACGAACTTTATTGGTTGCCAGATATTTTCACGACTTATCGAAAAAAGAGAATAATAATTACTTATTGGACGCACAGCAAGTTGAAATTCAAAGTAATTGCACCCAAGAAAGTCATCATTATCGTCATCATATGTTATATCTGGTCTGCCTGATTCTCTCAAAAAAAAAAAAAACCCAAATATTAGAAAACAGAAAATCCGGGTTTGCTGAATATAAATATACTGAAAATTAATTCATATGTATAAAAAATAACAAAAGCCAAAATTTTCTCGTGAAACAAGTGTTGCTTTATGACTGACTTAAACGTAAGAAAAGAGAACCACCGATTATCCAAGGTCAATCCATTAATCGACACTCAGCAAGTGTACTTAAAAATTTTTTAATGTCGTTTGATCAATCAAATTTTTTCCGTTATATTACGAACATCGGTTCTAAACTTACGTGTAAGAACTAGAAGCGACTTATTACTTAGAATCTTATAAACAAAGCACATAAAATGGGGACATCTACAACTAATCATATTCAATTAACTAATTTTAGAAATCCTGTCTTCTACGAATACCGTAGATATATACTGCCGCGATGAACTTTGTATACTTGAATCCTTCAAATACAACAAATTATTTATACCACGATTTAAATTATTCACAGCAAAACATCCACATCTTTTACGTCAAATACATTTTCTTACAACTGAGTGTCCTCAACATATAATTGAAAAGAACTTATTAAAGTGGAAGTTAAACAAGTGCGATGTTTAAATTGAGAAGAGAATAAGTCCCAGAATATGTAGACTTAGGGAATACCGGAAGAAAGCAATATTTAAGATTTAATTTGCCATCATGGTTTCGATGTGGATCTATTTTTTCTAAAGGGTTCTTCATCTAGAAATCGTATGTGGAAAAAAAACGAGAAAATACACATACTTCTTACAACTAAATATGGAATTCAGTTTTTATGGGAAAACCACTATGGATATTTCAGCGCAACCATGTGATGATTATGGCATTTATTGTCAAAAGTTTCCTACTTTTACAAATTAGTTTAAAACCATGTCCAAGACACGTCTAAACATTATAAAGATATTTAGTGATTATAATGAAATATGCGTTTTAAATACTGCTATTCAAACTAATACATAGTATAATAAAAAAAATTGAACAGCTCGTCATAGTCATGTTCGTCCAATATACTATCAAAAGCTACAATGTGTCACAGGAGCGAGCGTGTTGACGATTTTCTAGGGAAAAAAATCCTATAGCTACTCAAAACATTTTTAAAATATTAAGTAGTAATTATCTAATATACACTTCAGTGGCCGTTATTAACTATTGCTTTACAACGTTTTTTGCTCTTAACAATAATCCTTTCTGAGGGACCATCAAATTAATTAAATATGACATCGATATCAACTTCAAATTGGAAAGACACTCCCGTCATTTTCATTTTTATGAGAGTCCACATATCTTCAATTAAATTAACATTCGGCGTTTGGAACGGCCAATCTAATATTGCTATCCCATTTTTGATCTAGAATGTGCACACAGGCGACTCCGGGATTTTGGATTTTCTTAAAGTATCCATTTTGATGTCCCTTCGGGAAACCACTTTTTCACAGATTTTATTAAGCACCTATATTAAGTAAACACCATTTTTCTAGCATTCAACTTTAAGGAAAATATCTAATGATACAAAACCCCGTATTAGAGTAAGAAGCGGATTCAACTAAGACCGTTTTAAACCGTTTATTAACTGTGATTGTCATGAGAGTATAGTACTAAAATTTTGTTGATTGTTGACCAGTTGCTAAGCTCATAATTGTTCATCGGCTTTTTATTAGAAGTAATCGTTAACTCGTTCTTGTGACCAGATTGCGTGAGTGTATAGTTTGCGCTTTGATGAAGAGAAGACTATAAACATAAATCTACATATTTATCACCTACTGAGCAGAAAAATAATGATGGCGATACACTCAGAGTATTGTTTGTATTAACCAATCACGAAATACATTTAAAGAACACGTACTAAGGAATTAGAGAATAACAGCAAAAAAAATTTTTGGTTAAGATTTTCTCAATTCGAATTTTCCTTTGAAACAGTAAGTACTAATGTTATCTATACCGACCAATTGTACATAAACCTGGTCTTTGTCATTTATAATATTTTATTATCAAATTAGTTGTTTAATTTTCACATAGAATGTAGCTGGTTCTATACTGAATCAATTCCGCTTAAAACCTTTTTGCATTCCCGTTATTTTCGAATGGAAACCTTCTCACAATGTAGTAAATGAGAAGTGTAACGGAAGTCCTAACTTCGTTCACTGCATTCTAATTCCAACAACTTTGTAACTGGCACATCATCATGAATTCCACATGAACTAAAGCTTCTTTTTTTACTTGTAATTACCGACGGGACAAGGTTTCAATTTTCTTGATTTCAGATCATCAAGCCTGCCCCATATCTGCCGTAACTATATCGGTAATATATTGTTCGGGAAGTCCCCGCGAATTTTTATGCTTATTTGAAAAAAAAAATAGTACTAATCAAGTTTATTCAATAATATATGCACCATTTTGTTTGAC
This sequence comes from Dermolepida albohirtum, assembly GCA_031893035.1. Taxonomy (NCBI): domain Eukaryota; kingdom Metazoa; phylum Arthropoda; class Insecta; order Coleoptera; family Scarabaeidae; genus Dermolepida; species Dermolepida albohirtum. The sequence goes on along the minus strand of JAVIWB010000176.1, from coordinate 118,350 downwards.
AATGGTTTACCATCTTTTCATTATTGCATTCTCATAGAACGTCTCTGGCTTGTTAAACTGTTCAATGTGCTGTCTGCAGATGTCCAGAGGATCGAAATTTTTTTCGTGAGGGTTTTGCAAAGAGCGGGATAGATCAAAGTTCGAAGGTGCCAAGTCAGGACTATATGGAAGGTGTGGTAAGATATATCAATCAGGCTCCAACTTTCGCCGGATCAAAGGCATATGTGGTCTAGCGTCATCTTGGTGAAAGACCACCTCTTTATGATTTGCCAATTTTTGGCGCTTGCTTGCAATTATCCAGATAACTACAATATTATACCGAATTAATTCTTTGGTTATGCGACAGCAGTTGGGCATAGATATATTGGCTTTTGGGATGATTGATGGTGACTTCCTGAATGACTCCATGACTATAAACTAACCATGTTTCATTGCCCATTCTTATACTTTTTAAAAAAATGGATAATTTTCGTTGCGTGGAAATACGGTTCATTAAATTTACTTTGGTTTAATTCGTCAAGGCGACTAACGAAACCAAGCCCCATCAAATGCTCATACACTTCGAGTGTCCGTTATTTCACTTTTTTCTCTTATAAGTACGTTATTTGTGATCAGCGCTTTGATTTGGCCATTACCGACCACGGCTGGCCTACCGATGTGTTGATGGTCTTCAGTGTTAAATTCACCCCGCCATTCACGCTCTGTAAACGGAAAACTTTTGTTGCGGCTTCAATATCAGTTTTGCATTTACGGCAGTAATTAAATGCTGCAAATTCACCTTTTCGTTCTCCATGTTTACACCTACACCAGATAAACGCGATAAGTCAATATTGTTAGTGAATACTCAAAAATATTGGCGAGAGTTCAACCCTTCAGTAAAATATATGACAAAGGTTCATCAGAACAATATATTTCTACAGTGATCAACAAAATCTCTCCGAAACCGGCGGAGATTTTCCGAACAACCAACAATTCATGATATGAAAATGCATCTTCGATAATCTTTCTTTTGACATGCAATTGCAAAGTTCCCGATGGCTTCACGTTTTTGTTAGGAACTATTAGTCGTTCATCGTGGTAGTAATTTCGAAAATAAATACAAAAAGATATTTTCATGGTAAAGGGTGATTCAAATTTTGCGGTTTTTTAAAGAATAAATAAAACACATAATTTGCATTCAGTTTCAAAAACTTTTTATTGGTAATTGAAGTATCAGTTATGACATTTATATGCGAAAAATAATATCTGCCAAATGGTCTCCTCTTGCAGCTCCACAGACGTCCACTCTTTTGTTAAAATTTTCAACGATATTTTGACATAATTGAGGTTCTATCTCACCAATAGCACGAATAATTTCATCTTTCAAAGCAGGAATTGATTGTGGATTGTTTTTATAAACCCGACTTTTCACATAACTCCAAAGAAAATAATCTAACTGTGTCAAATCACATGATCTTAGTGGCTAATTAACATTACCGTTTCTTGAGATTACACGTCCAGGAAATTTATCTTTCAATAAACCAATTGATTCGTGTGCAAAGTGAGATGTAGCGCCATCCTGTTGAAATCACATATCCTCTAGATTAATATTCATTAATTCAGGCCACAAAAATTCGGTTATCATCCGACGATATCGATCGCCATTGACAGTTACAGCTTTACCAGCAGCATTTTTAAAGAAGTAAGGTCCAATTACACCACCTGACCGTAATGCACACCAGTGACAGTAACTTGTTTAGGATGCATAGGTTTCTCATGAATAATTCGTGGATTTTACTCACCCCAGATACTTTTGTTTATTAACATAGCCACCAAGTTCAAAATGTGCCTCATCGAAAAACATTATTTTTCGAGAAAAATCAGGTGGTTGTTCATTGATGAAATTGACAAATGGGCGACGTTTTAAATGATCTAATGGCTTCAGTTCCTGTGTTATTTGAATCTTATATGCCTTCAGAGCTGAAACCTTGTGTAAAATACGCCATGTTGTTGATCCGCTAAGTCCAAGTTGTTGTGAACGTCGTCTAATGGACATTTCAGGATCTTCAGCAACACTTTCACGAACCAAACCAATATTTTCTTGCAAACGACCATTACGACTGTATTTTTCACTTTTTTGATCTTCCACGGAACCGGTCTCTTGAAATTTTTTAATAATTTGACCAATAGTGCTTTTAGATGAACGATTATGTAAAGAAGCACGCAATTTGGAACACTCTTTATAACTCGACTCATCACTGTCTTCAGTCCGAATCTCGTTCGGGTTTAGAAACATTATTTTAGCTTGTTCGACTAACATTTGTAGTGATGTTTATGACTGTTGGTTTTGTTTTACAACACTCGTTATAAATTATATTATTCTAGTATTTAATAACTTATAACATTTGTTGAAAGGCCGTAGCAGGTTCCGAAGAAATTGGATGTACGAGTAAGTAAGGATACCATCTTATTACATAATTAATAAAAATATTCAAATAAAATACGTACATTTTTTAATTCTTTTCTTTTCCTTAGATCCATACTTGCATAATTTGATTTCGTATCCTAATTTCATATTTCTTAAAACGAAAGTATTTTGTTCACTGTGCGCTGATTCCAAAATTTGATTTATTTTAGCCTTTTGGAAGTTAACAGAAAAATTTTTGTTTTAACATATAAGTTCAAATACATTTAATAATTAACATACATTGTGTACATTTTCATAACGTATTCAAATAATATCAAAATATTAAAAGTTCTTGTCTGAATTTTTGTAAACTATTCTTTTGAACATTGATAATCTAGATACATATTTAGAAAGTACATATTTAAGACAAAAATTTTTCTATTGGAGTTATGTATTAAATTCAAATGTATTAGAGAATTAAAGTTCATTCATTTGTTATAAATAATTAATTTTATTCCTTCATATAGCTAGGTTTTCCATGCAGCTTCCGACTTCATAATAATCTGCAAGTTTTGAGTAAGATTCGCCTGCGCTGGAGAATATTTCCAACTTATTTTCGACCTATTATTCAATAAAGTTAATACTCCTTTACCAACAAACGATTTTATGCTTATGCATGTAAATAGAGGATGATCCTACTTTGTTATTCGTCAATATGTATTTCGCCATAAAATAGCTATTTTGTTATTTTGCTGCCATAAAAAATATGCTTGCTTAACATGAATATTATTGAATTAATTTTTGTCTTCATTCGTAGTCAGTTGTACTTGTTATATTTTATTTATTTTTGTAATATTTGATCATATAATTCATAATTTTATGGCTACTTTAATCGCAATCATAATCTCACTTGTCGCATATGCATAAAAATATTGCCCTAGAACGTATACGTATGTATATACACTATCGTCGGAAATTTTGAAGGTAGCGCATAATTTGCTAATAATAGACAATGTACAAGGCATTTTTGAAAGCTTATGAAGCTATAACATTGAAAGTTTAATAAAACAAATGAAGAAGTAATAAACATTTATTAAAATACAAATTCCATTAGTTTCTTTTCATTAATAAGATATTTGGCATACGTTGTAATAATTTTTCTACATAACCTGCATAAATTTACTGTTCTATAAATAATTTATCGATCTATCAAGGAAGTCAAATAACTTATGTCAACTCACCAATAACATTTCTTCTTGCATATTTTAGCGGTATGTTTGGGTGGCTGCCTTACTCAAAAATAAAAGTAGGACTGATAATATGTCATGAAGGATCTCGAGTTTCTGCAATATTTTCAAATAATATTTATTTCCCAATATCTGTTTTTATTAGTTCACCAAGTTTAAGTCCTTCCTATACTATGACGCTTCCATCCACTATGCTTAACAATTGGCACAATAAGTTCTCTTATTCGTTCTTTTATGACCAGTGTTACAGTTTGAACAGAATAATTCATAAATGGAACAATTTTCGTGTTTCAAGCTGAACTTTAAACGTTTTTGTTTATGTATTGATCAAAGAAATTAACAACAACAAATCTGTCTTCCAACGTTCAACCGGTCTTTGTGGTGACTAAAATTCTTTACTTATTCGCATTCACTTGATAGATATCTTCCGATGGAAACCAATGATTTCGTTTAGACGTTGCTGCAGTGTACCGGTCCTTATCTATGGTTGTTGCTCACTTCGTTTTCTATATGTTAAAACGCCGTCGTCATTTCGTGTTTTTAACGCGTAATAAACGCATTTGAGAGAAACTTCCAGGTTCTCTAGCGATTACCCGCATTAAATATTTAGTTTCGCACTTAAAGTCAATATCAGGTTGTAACATATATTCTGTCCGATTCTCGCAGCAACTCGCATATATACGCATTACGACGAAACGTTGCGAAATCTCTGCAATATGAGTCATATTGGTTTATTCGCAATAAGTTAGTCAGTACTTCTGCAACTTTTGAAGAGTGTACATATTGTTCTCAATTTCTTTTTCGTCCATTAAAGATGGAAGTGACAAAAGAACATATTCGACATGTTATGCTTTACGAATACAAAAAAGGAAATAACGCGAGTGAGTCGGCTAGAAACATTCAAGGTGTCTATGGCAATGATGTTGTTAGTGAACGGATGTGTCGGAGATGGTTTGAAAAGTTTCGAAACGGTGACTTAAGATTGAAGGATGACGAGCGTACCGGGCGGCCTTCTGGATTTGATAGGGAGGTCCTTCGAACTCGGGTTGAAAATAATCCATTTACAACAGTGCGAGAACTTGCACAAGAATTTGACGTAAGTCATATGACTATACATCGTCATTTGCAATCATTGGGAAAAGTGGTAAAGTTAGGAAAATGGGTACCGCATGAACTATCGCCAGCACAACTCCAACATCGTATTGATGTGTGCATTTCAATGCACTCTCGTCATCTCCGTGCTCCGTTTTTAAATCAAATTGTTACCGGAGATGAAAAGTGGATGCAATACAAAAATATTAAGCGTCATCATCAATGGCTTAGTCCTGGTGAGAAGGCGGTGCAAACGCCTAAAGCTGGACTGCATCCAATGAAAACATTGCTCTGTGTTTGGTGGGATATTAAAGGTGTAATTCATTTTGAGATGCTGGGAATGAACGAAACCATCACTGCCGCACTTTACTGTCAGCAACTCGACCGTTTAATGGAAGCCCTGCGAAAAAAAGGCCCAGCACTGGTCAATCGACGCGGTGTTCTGTTCCATCAAGATAATGCCCGCCCACATACGGCTCGCATCACTTCTCAGAAATTGGAAGAACTTGGCTGGGAAAAAATTTCACATCCACTGTACTCCCCAGACCTTGCTCCTACGGATTACCACTTATTTCGAAGCTTACAAAACCACCTTGATGGAAAAAGCTTCAATTCCCAAGAAGATGTTCAAACCGCAGTAACTTTATTTTTTGATTCAAAATCCGAAGAATTTTTCCGTAGAGGAATTCATGTTACCTGAAAGATGGCTAGCGGTAATAAATAATGAGGTTAAATACATTGACGATTGATAAATAAAAACTTTGTACAAAAATTTAATAAACAAGTTTTACAAATTTTCGGATAGGATTTATGTTACAACCTGATATTTGCAACAATTCATAAATAGAGCTGGATAGTTCTGTCTTCCCGACGAGGCCGCAGCGTTGTATAACGAGGGAGATCACCTTGTGTATATCGTTTGCTAGTTAACCGCCGACAATCGATACAAACGAATATATGCTATCTAATCAGAGATACATGCTTACGTGGCAATCGATAATAATATTAATTATGTCGAGCGTGCGAAAAGCTAAAAAGCGACCACTGGTCGATAAAGCAAAAGTCCGAAGTATGCATCCACCCGTATTGATTGTCGGCAGTTTATTAGCAGACGATATACGTATCGTCGATCTTCCTCACTACACTTTAACCTGCCGTTGTACTGCGAGGCACGACTATCCAGCTCTACTACTACTACTAATTTCATAAACGGCCGTTTTATAAAATGAATTGAACAAACTTTCAAGTGTTTTTTATTTGGTATTTACTACCTGCTTTTAATTTTTTCGACGATAGTGTATTTTATAATACTAGAATAGCATTATGCTTCAAATAATTTTTCCCTAGTTAGCTGTACGCGATAATTGATGTTTATTCTCTTTTAATTCTTGCATTTAAATAAAATCTATTTTATACCTCAATTCCATAAAAAATTATTCAATGAGTTTGAAACAATAAATGTACAGTGAGTTTGGAATCAAGGTGTTTGTATATAAAATATTTCGATGAAAGTGAAAAGGCATTAAATGTATGTTTATAATGGGGAAAATGTTTACTAAATATTTAGATTTTCGAATTACTGTTTATCTAAATTACTGATATAAAATATAAAGCGAACCTGTTTTAATACAGTAGTGTAATTAAAATTTATATATAATATATTCTATATTAATTTTATTTCACAAAGATTGCATTGGTTTAGCAATAAGTTTTATATTTTGCGTTAATTGAAACTAACTGTATTGGTAGATACAATTTGATTATAATAAATTGTTTTTTGTGAAAAAGAACTTTCCCTGGATGTCAAGTAAACTCCTTAAGTATCAAAAGACCAGAGGGAAAACAGCTTCAAAATGGTCTGAAGGTGGATTAAACTTTGTTTGCAAAAAGTGAGAAATAACCAAGTAAACTGTTTGAAAATATTGCATTATGAGTTGCTTTATATATATTGTGAATGCTAAAGCAATGAGAAAGAAACTAGTTTTCTGATGTTTCGAAATTTCCATTTGCGAAACTTTCTAAAGATGACGAGATATGCACGCAGCGAAAGTAACACATGACAATTGACGCACTTAAACTAGTTTGTTATTACTACAATTAATATTATATATTTTAATATACGTAAGAATGTAGATCGTATTCCAAATGAATTGACTATTGCTTTGCGAAACATTAAGATGTATCTAATATATACGACATGTATGTTCTCTTAATGTGATATCTAACCAGTGGACGAAGATGTAGAAATATAAATCTTATCCTGCTTAAGAAAAATTATAAATCGAAAAAAATTCCTGGCATCTTAAAGTTATAGTGATTTGGGTTGAACACCTGAACAATAATAATAAACAGCGATTAATTCGACAAAAATGTTTCAACGAACTAAAGGAAATGTTATTAATTATTATTTGTGTTCTTTAAAAAAAACGATGTGAAAAGAATCACCATTTTGTGCGATTATTTGGCTGTACGGAAGATGTGTGCCCCGTTAAGAACCTCTTAACATTAATTCATCAGGGATTATGTCAATTGGTACAAAGGTCTGCCGGTAGATCTTCTTACCTGACCTATATAATGTAGTAGGCAATGCAAGTTGGATCTACTGATATGAATTCCAAAAAAATTGCCAACCGACTGTTTGGGTCTTTCAAAATAAATTTTATCCAGAAAAAAAGTTGAGAAAACCCTGAAAAGAAATTAACTAATTTCTTCGTTGGTACATTATAGAACGATCAATTTAAAAATGACTGTCTACAGGATAATCCTTCAAAAAAATCTGATAATGAAAGAAAGCAAGAATGATTCTAAACGTTATCATGATAATACTTGTCCATATATTGCTGACTGAAACCAATAAAATTTCCATACATAAATTTCGAGGAATGTTTTTTACTTCGACTAATGAAGTTATTGATGCTTTCAAAAATAGAAACATCTTCAGAAAGAAAGAAAGTGTAATCAATTTTCAGAATAAAATATTTTATTTTACTATATTAGAGTTAACATTACGAGGCATTGAAAGTATTTGTAGGTATTTATAAACAAAACGTGAAACGTTTAGGTAGCATACAGATAAAAATATTTGACTACAATGGATTGTTTCAGTTATATTTTCATCTTTGTATAATCAAATTACATTTTTTTAGTACTGAATTACTTGTAATCAAGTAAAGTATGTAGTAATATATCATTATTTCTTTTGTTAATTTTATGGAAAAAAATAATGTATTATCCGTACTAAATATTTCTGTTTGATAGAATTTAAAACCAACATTTTTAAAACGAAAAGATTTTAAATTAAAATATAGAAAGGAAAATTGCCTGTTACAAATAAATAAAGGCACAGAAAAACAAAATCACTCGAAAACTGAAAGATTTGGTTATAAACATTTGAATTTAAGGAATTCGAAGCCTTTAAATTATGTTAAATAGCATTACGTCTGTGTATGGAAACATTTTTATGTAGAAAGTGGTTAACATTTCGGTATGAAGTTCTTCAATGTTAGAAGTTAACTACCTTAATAAAGAATTAGAATTAATAAATACATCAAGTGAATGTAGCTTCTATTATTACGTTAATTTTTTATAATGAAAAATCGGTCTATACATTTAATAATTTTATAAACAATACTAGTCTAAATAATATTGCTACATTTCAAAAATAATACATTAATTATACTAATTATATTATATAAATAATATAGTAATAATTCTTACATGATGAACAATTTTATGTAGAAAATATTGAAAAATAACAACCAAAACAGTTACGAATGAAGTAGGAAGTTTTGCGTTATGTCGCTGTATAATTTTCTATAAAGAAATTATCTTAAAAGTATTTCCATAATGTATATACGAGGAATATTTCCAAAGTTCTAGGAATTTGGCTGTAGTTTTTTGTTTTGTCAATTTTCATCAAAACTACAATGTAGTTTTTCACTATAACTTCCATTTAATTGAGTACGCCTATCCTAGCGTAAAACTATTTTTTTGAACTTTTAAAGAGCTTATTCGAAGTCTCTACAATCCATCTATTTGTAGTATAGTACCGTATTTAAAATTTGAAACTGATTATATCATACCATGTTTTTTCAAATTTGAAAACACGATAATAACTATGAACTAGATCTGGATGGATGTAGAAGCAATTCCCAGTTCAATTCGTTTAAAACATTCTTCGTGCGGTATGAGCCCTTGCATTGTTCTGTTGCCGTAATGGATACTTATGCAACCTAAGTCGATTGCTGCAAAGTACCTTTTAAAATCAGCCAGATAGAAGAGAATAGTATTTTGCATTAATTATAATATTTTTCAGTAGAAAATCCATACAAATAGTCCCCTTGTAATCACAGAATACAATAAGAAGAATTGCTTTTTTCAATAGACATAACTGTACTTTACAAACAGGAGTTTCTTTTAAATTGTGCCATTTGGGTTGAGAATTGAAGTAATGTAATCTTTCGTAGTTACTATCCCTTGTCAAAGTTGGTCGCCGTAATGGGCTAAAAGGTCTTGAAGTTGGCGACCTGTCGAGTCTCTGATCCAGTTCCAACATATTTGAATAAATAAAGTTACCTTACCTTATTTACTCTAATATCTATTCCTACTCATAACACTAGTATCACGAATAGTTATTTGCCTATTATCTTTGAGTAGGTTCCCCACGACTGCAATATTTCATCGATAATCATGATCGTCTTCTAATGATGATCAGCCAGTTTCAAAACGATGGACAATCAGTACTTTTACATTTTGCAGACTTACTTCGTAGACGTTAGATGATTTTTGAATGTATCATACCCTCTTTAAACAGACAAAAAATGATGGCTCTTTGTCGCGTCTTTTATAGTTGCAAATTGTAGTTCGGAAATGTCTGTATCAATCAAATAACTAAAGTAAACTAAACAATATTGCACGGGATAATTGTGCAAACGTGTCAAAACTTGTTACTGGCCAATAGCGTGATCTACAAAATTTACACAATTGAAGTAGAGCCAATTTCCTAAAACTTTGGAAATAAACCTCGTATGTTCTGCAATAACCCGATTAATTAACGTGCTTGTATGTATTGTTTTTCCAGATATTGCAATTTATATTTTGTGTTTTTGTTGTGTATGATCCACTAGGTCTTAATCTAGATAACCAGGGAGCACTCAGGTTACACGATTTTTCTACTGCACGCTGTAGGAGGGCGTTCTGTTGAATATTCCACCTCATTGATTGAAGAAGACCAAATATGGTATTGATTTCGATATACTATGACCGTTCTAACTTTTATTTTATCTTTAGTCTTTTTTAAAAGAATAATTTACTCGAATTTTTTTGATGTCTCAAACAATATTATTTATTTGATATAAGAAAAACTTATGAAGGAGAAAGTCGAATTTAAGTTACATGGTACGCAACTAATTACTCATGTTTCGTCAGAGTAGTACAGGTTTCAAAACTTTCATATTTAGTCTACACTTATTCTGCCACTCTGGTCAAAATTTTAAATGAATCATCTAACTTTTGTAGGAAGGAAATTAATTTTACCTAATTAAATAAAGACAATAATGAAAGCAAAGGAGGGGTGGTGTATATTTGATAGATTTAATCAAATGCGTTATTTTTGTTATTTTCGGCTTCTTGTAATAACAGCAGGGACAAGTTCTATAACTCTTGAGCTTGTGTTTGGTAGATCGTTATATAAAATTCGCGGAAACATTTCTATTAATCAGTGTGTGATATGAAACCAAATTATTATACAATCACAAGGATTGTAAGTTTTCAAAGAGGGCAATTTTTTTGTTAAACTCGATCGCAGTATTAGATTAAATGGTATCGTTTATTAGTCAAGATTCTCTTATGTCACTAGTTTGTAGACAAGAGGTACTTTCGATTCATAACGCCATAAGAATGACATTTTATTTCAAGAAATAAATTATATTGTTGAATGAATAATTCACATTTTTCAGATCCTATTTAGTATAGTAACTAAAAGCAAAAAAAGTGTTCGTAGTAGTCTTAAAAAATAAACTGAAAAGTTATTATTAACTAAATGGAAAAGATGTATATGAATTTAAGTACTAAAGGAACTGGAAAGCTACTTGAATCGTTTAACAAGGACCCACGCTAAACAGAAATTTCTAAAGACAAAAATATTTAGTTCCAGTGAATTGATACTTTATAGTAAAAGTGAGTTGAGTGGTGAATCCAAAAGCAACTGAAATAAATTAGATCATAATCGAGAAAATTAAGCATTTTTATATTAGAAGAATTCGAATTATAAGTTTGAAAAATCTGATGAAATTCTTGAAAAAGTCCAACAAGATAAGCATATCAGCAGTGTCGATATTGGCATGGAGCTAGGCATTGACCACAAAACTGTTTTGAACCATTTACACAAAGCTGGTTACAAAAAAAAGCTTGACGTATGGGTTCCTCATGAGTTGAGCGTGAAAAACATGATGGACCGAATTAACATCTGCGATGCGCTGCTGAAACGGAATGAAATCGAGCCGTTTCTGAAACGTTTAATAACCGGAGATGAAAAATGGATTACGTACGATAATCGGAAGCGTAAAAGATCGTGGATAAAGGATGGTGAGCCGTCACAAGCGTTCGCTAAGCCAACATTGACGCCAAAAAAAGTGATACTGTGTGTATGGTGGGACTGGAGGGGAATCGTCCACTACGAGCTACTTCCAACTGGTCAGACGATTGATTCTCAACTCTACTGTGCACAACTAGAGAGATTACGCCAGGCGATTGAAAGAAAACGGCCCGAATTGATTAATAGGAAAGGTGTTGTCTTCCATCATGACAACGCCCGACCACACACTTCTTTGATGACCCGTCAAAAATTGAGAGAGTTTGGTTGGGAAGTTTTGATGCACCCACCTTACAGTCCGGATATAGCACCCTCTGACTATCATCTGTTTCGATCTCTGCAGAACTCTCTCAATGGAATTAAGTTGGTTTCAAAAGAAGCCTGTGAAAACTACTTGATTCAGTTTTTCGACCAGAAACCACAGAAGTTTTTCACCGATGGGATCATGGATCTACCAAAAAATGGCGAAACATTGTCGATAATAATGGAGCATATTCGGTTTAAATGAATTCGTCCACGCGCCATGCGGGGACCAGTTGAATTTTACTGAAAAAACGCCACGAACTTTTTCCCAGACCCAATATATGAAAATTAAAATATACAATAATAATAATAAATGAAATCTAAAAACTTAAGTATATATTTATAGGCAAGAAAAAGAACTTATATGAAAGCAAAGTTGTACCACACTTTTAAACCACCGAAATTATTACCTATGAAAGGGATCTGGGAATAACCTATTCGCATTCCTGCACATATGATTAAGCGGAGCTTTCAATAGAAAATTAGTACTGGCCCTCGGAAGAGCGAAGGAATCAAAAGACAGTGAAATGAGAAGGAACCAATAGACAAACCAGAGACAGTACATAAGGGGCATCCACACCATTATTAATCAAGTTAACAAGAAACTTCGCACTGGAAACATCCCTACGACAAGACAAAGATCGGAAGCAATGCCTAACCAATAACGCCTCATAATCAACTCCCCTCGGTGGGTATGTACCATCAAGCCGGTAAGATAAATACTTTAGAAATCTTTTCTGGATTCGCTCCAGAAACAAACTCTGATAAATATAGCACGGATACCATACCACTGAGGCATACTCTAGCTTAGTCCGGAGCATAATATAAAACCTTGAGAGCCGCAATGTTGTTAAAATGTCTGCAGGAGCGCACAAGGAAACCCAAAGCACGTGATGCCGAAGTACATATAGTAGTGATGTGATCTGTAAATTCCAATCTGGAATCAAAGAGGTAATAATAAAATAACAATAAAACAGGTATATACAATAAATGTGTGAAGATGGTCAGATATCTAAAATGTGGACGAAAGCATGTGTAATGTAATTATAGTGCTTGAAGTAGATACATCAAGTCTGATCTTAAAAGCCAGATTGCATTTCAGTTATTCAGAGAAAATACGAATCAATTTTAACTGGATTCTCAGTTTATAAGAGCCTATAGATATAGGAATCACTCCGAAACGTGTAAAGTTGTAGAAATGGTTTTGGTGGATCTCACTATTGTCTATGTCATGTCTAATAGACTATTCGAAAAAGTCTAAAAAAAATTACGTTTATCAAAATTATATTGGCACTATATTTGCGAAAGAAGGCTTATTTGGAAATTAAAAATTCTCACATACATACATATGTTAGATTGTTCGAAAAGTAATTTCGTTTTTTTCCACGAAAATGATCATATATATACTTTTATTATAATATATAATGTATTCAAATATATATTGAACATTTTGGTCCAATACATTTTGCCATTTTTTCTAACAGTAGCATCGTTCCGTGCTCGGAAAACTTCTGATAATTATTTTTGTATCTGAAGAATTTTATAAAGATCAAAATAAGTATTAATCAGGGGGTGCCAGACATGCCGAATATGGGGAATGGTAGCACAGCCAATCCAAGCTGTAACTCTTTCGGAGAAGTCGTTAAATTTGTACGAAGAATGGTTTTGAATTTTGACCGCTTGTGTTTCATGGAAGTACTCAACTTAGTGAACTGATGTCAGAACACTACCGAATTAATTGTGGAATTACCTGGCAGAAGCTCGAAGATGTATATAGTCCATTTTTCATCTCTAGTTATGATTGGCTTCAGAAATGGATCGTTTTTTTTTAAAATTTTAGCAGTATGGGCGGACGGAGCTCACTTTCTTTGGGAACATGCAGCCCAAATTTCCAATTTTGGAGTGAAATTAAGCCATTTCATATAATGAACGGTGTACGTTCACAAATTTAATTTCATAGCAACTTCTAGTATTGTTATTCGGCGGCTTGATTCAATCAATAGCTTTATTTTACCCACTTCAGCTTCAACTGGAATCCAACGTCGAGGTGGTACATCAACATTACCAGAACCAAATTTTGCATTCTAGTTTTGGCACTGACCTTCTTGCGAGACATCCTTTCCATACACTCCACACAACTTTTTCTTGCAATCTATTGCTTTCTTGCCTTTTCGATAATGCAACTTTTTGTTTTCCAATTTGATTAAAAATGCATTTGTTATAGATTGTTTAAAACTGATCCGTGCGGGCTAAATATACAATTTAGAAAGTATTTCTGGAGATTACAGTTCGCAAAGAATTGGTGAGTATGATTTGTCTTTTATTTGATCGTGAAATGGCGTCCAAAAATCAAGAACAAGTTCACTCTCAATTAGAGGATGTAATGTACAATGAATATTTAGTGAGCAAATTAGCCCAATGGTTAAGTTTGTAAGAATAACAATATTTGGAATTCCGAGGTCAAGTTCCAAGCTTACTATGCACGCCATTATAAATAAAAAATTGGGAAGACAATACATTTGCCAGATAAATCCATGACAAAAATGAATTTGGCAAATAATGGTCGATGTTAGACCAATAGACGAACTGCTGGAGACGTGAATGGACCAACCAAATAACTCAAATTGTACATAACATATATTTTTAAGAAATCAACATTAATTTGGAATAATTTAGGGATAGAGTACTGGTACAGAAGTTTTACGGCTTCCGGGACATATATGGACCCAGATTTTATTTTGATAAAACCAAATGCAATTATAACGCAGAGTCTAGGTTAATATCGTTTAATTATGTGCATATGTATATTGTTTCGGGCATGAGTAAATATATTTTAAAATACAATTGTTAAAAATAAGCTTAATGAAATTCGTACTTCCGAACTCATCTTTATCTTACATGTAAGATACATTTTCAATCTGCGCATGCCATTTTGTGTTAATGAATATAACGAATAGAAGTAGTGTACATTGTAGTAAACCTATACATAAAATAAAAGTAAAAGTTACTGATAGTACATGGCCATTTTTAAACGAAAGGTATTAAAAGAATAATATTTGGTCATGATTATTTTCCTCTTACCAGTAAGGTTGAACAATTCTCTGGGTAAACTGTAGCAGACTCGTACGCTTGAGGCGTTGCCGACAGCTTGCCTTATATCAGTGACGTGAAAATGCCTCACAAACGTGGTTTGTTAACTACGACCGGTGCAAATAAATTCCTATGTTAGAATATAATATATATTTATAATCGCACCTATCCAGCCTTCCCGGTGAAACTGTATATTGCGAACCCGGAAATTTGTTCAACAATACTTATCACTAATGCCAAATATGTGAATATTAGTTACAATTCTGCGTTAATTAAAATATCTTTTTTATTTATGCTTTATTTATTTTTGGACGTTGCAATATGTATGCAGCATTAGAAACTGATTATAAGAAAACTACATATTTAATAATAATATTTAAATGTTTCAGTTCTTGATGATACTTCAGATTCTAGCAAGTGATCGTTTTTAGAAGACACTTCGACGTTTTCAATATTTGTCAGTTTTAATTAAACTACATTAAAATATTAACAGATATATCAATAAGTATATCATTGCCAAAAACAAATATATTAACAATTAGCACATACTCGAATTTATACAACCTTAATTTGTACGATATTTTCAGTGTACTTGAATCTCTTAGATTATGCTTAAATCTGGATTTCCTTGCCAGGGAAACAGCAATGTCGAAACGCTTTTACTGACTTTTATTGTCAAGGCGTATTAATCTGCATGAAATGTATGTTGACCTTTAATAGCATTCAAGGCTTCTGTATTCGGTATGGAAAACGTCTATGTGTATATTTAATTTCATTATACTCACATAGATTATTCTATCAGATAATGAAAGTTTGCATCATGCAAGCATTACAAAGCCACTTCATTCAAACGTGGTTCATTTGCTCATATACGTATATCAGTAGTTACAGAAGTTGAAGTAAACATTATCAGAACAAATGTTTTAAAAGTGCTTAGACCACCCATCAAGAATATTAGAAGCCTTCAAAATGTCTATGAAGCAGTCAGATTACACATATTCTGAAAATATGTCATTCATAAAAAGATCAACTATGATCCTACATGGTATGTGAGTAAAATATAATGCATTTTAGACTCTTAGCAAATACATTTACGAATATATACAAAAATAAATTACGGAGGAAACTATTTCAAAACTGGTTAATTTCAAAATGTTAAAAAATATGAATATTTCAAAAGTTTGCAATCTGTTACGAAATTAAAACATCATAGTGTCAGTATCTTTAAGGAATGTTCCTTTATTTCGTGAATGTCAGTCTTTTGCTTTTTCTTTTTGAATTAACAGTAAAATACTAGTTAGAGTGACTGATATTCTAACTTTATTGTATACCCAAATCAGGATAGGTTACATAATTATTCGTTCTATTTTCATCTATTCTTTGTGTCATTTGTAACCAGATACCACACCCAAGTCTAACCATTTTTATTACTGCATTTTGAACTCATTTCAGTTGTAAAATTAGAATTTCAGATATCCCGTATTTCAACTCTTCAATCTTGTTAAACTACCATAGTAAATTAAGACAATCCATCACGTTTTGGTTTTAGATTACGTTCTTCATTTCCCTTCCATCTTATTTCATTTTGCTTTCCAATGATATCTAAATATTGAAATTCCTATTTTTTTTTTACTTATTTAGCAGTTATTTAGGGAAATGGCCATTACTCTCGCAGTTGTAGCTGGAATATCGGAAAGTTTTATATATTCTGTTACATAATTGGACCTAATTATCAAATATCTCATCGAAGGCACCAAGACTTCAAGTACAATATGGTGACCAGTCTCTCCAGAAGTCAGATACTTGTGCGATCGAAATCTTAAGAGTCTGAAGAATGCAACTATAAATGTACAAGTTAAGTCCAGTTAATCACAAAAAATGATGATGGATACGTTCTTGCCCAGAAAGACCGGTAGTAGTATATCAATTATCCAAAATTTAACAATTTAATGTGAGAAGTGCCGGGGAAATAAAAACAAGCAAAGTATTTTTAACTGAAAAACACAACTTAATCATCGCTTCTTCGTTGGTGGTACAATAATACTGGTGAAGCTTTGGTGCATTATTTCATTCCTAAAGTAAAACGTTAATAAGCAAAGTCTGAAGAAGCAAAAAACCGTTGCCGCCCAGGAAAATTATGGTAATAGTTTTCTGGAATTGTCGAGGTTTTAATTGATTTTATTACAGAACATCATACAGTTAATGCTGAATTTTATTCGATACTTCGTGACCAAATTGGAGAAGTGAAAGAAGAGTTTTGCTTGCTTCTTCGAACACAATGCTTGTGTTGATTCAGCGTCGTGTGCATTAAAATAAGCACTTCAAATTTCAGTTGAACTTTATGTGCATCTTGCTTCTGTCCCATATGATTTTGTTGTTTGGACTATTAAAAGAATTTTTAGACTGAAAAAGATTCCACTCAAATGATTAAATTATAGAAGCTCTTCAGGAAGGAATTTATAGCAAACCTAAAAACTTTCCACAGAAGTGTCCCTAGATGAATGAATCTGAAAGTTTTGATTCATTCATCGAGGGAAAAATTATATAGCCTTTTCTTGTAACACTGGTAATACTGGTTAAATTTAAGCATCTCACCAATATTGTTTAAGAAACGTTATTTTATTTTTATCTATCGACTTTAATGAAAACCGTCATCTTAGTGGCCCAGAAAGTTTTATTATGGCATTGTTAGGCTATGCCACAAGATTATCTATTTAAAAAAAAACTCACATTTTCTAGCATCATTTATTTTTATAAAGGAAATGTTTAATTTTAATATGTATTGTTATGTTGTAATAAGTGACTTCTTTCAGATGAATTCTTAAACGTCCGAAAATACGGAATTGTCCGAATTTTGAACCTCGAACTTTCGGAACTAAATTGAGGTTTCGGAACCATAAAATATCTGTTTATAAAAACCAACTTGAACATTAAACTTTGCGTTTACCTTAGTATTAGCAATAAAGTACTATATAATTAATATGAATATTATTAAATTGGAAATTTAATCTATACAGCGCGTTAGCTAAATTACTCTTGGAAGGAGCAAATGTTATCGCCTTTTGTTCCGATTCTTAATATTTAGAAACAATCAACAGTATAAATACTTACACGCGCTAATCTATTTTATCCGATTTGTATCAGGAGATTGCCTCAAATTACTTTTACTACACATTTTTGGATCAGAATAATATAGTGGCATGCACCGAATTAACACTATTCTTGATTACATTTGTGTACAATGCGCTCTCTATCTGTAATGCGTATATAAATATTTACTCTTTCGTATTTGCGTAATTGAAACCCGGAAAGTCCCCTGATAAATAGCACAGTAATCATTATTTTCTAGAGGAATAACCGAGAAACAAAATTTGTTGGAAGTTTAGACCAGCAAGTAACTAGTACAATATCGTTAAACCAGTCATAACTGAAACTTTGCTAAGTATATACTTATATGAAGTTTATACAGATTATATACTGAATACTTAAAGTAAATCAGGCCGGGAAGATCTAAAGTTGCATATGGAATATGCGTGGAAGAATATGGAAATTGAGACTTCGTGATTATTCTATTTCAAAAATTGCAAAGGTAGTAATTCACGAGGAAACTGCTTATAAAAAGAACTATTTAGTAAGCTGCGACCAACAAAAGCTATTACAAGAGAAGTGAAAGTAATGGTAAGATTTTCAAAACAGAACCCTTTCTTCTACATTAGATAAATTCAACATTTTGAATAATACAGTATTAATACCAGCATAGATGCAGTGAGAAGACTTTTCCGAAGTTCCGAACTTATGTGTCGCAAAAGTGAACGCATTTGTAAGTCAGAGAAAAATAGGAACTAAGATCAAAATTTGCTCGAGAGCATCTAAATAGATATTTTGAAAAATGTCCTCTGGTCGTCGGCTTTCTAACCTAAAATGTGTAATGTAGAGTTAAGTACCACAGTGAGAGAGGCTCGGTACCTTATTACCAAAACCTAAATGCAAAAGATTTGTAGGCAGTATGTCAACAAAATACTCCGTAGTGATTCAAAACGAGGGTGGACTGGAAAATTCATTTAATGACTTATAAATTGGGTAGTTTTATTAGATTGTTTTTGTGATGTGCGGGCGAGCTATCTCCATAATAAATGTTAATTGTCAACTTTCAAATCATTTACTGGCTTCGCTGTGGCGACTGTTTAGATTGATTATTGAAAGTGAAATTTCTGCTGTCATCAAATATCTCTTCGAAGGCTCATCAACAACAAATTTATAATTAAAGGTAGATTGATTTGAAGAATTCGACTCTTCACTTTCCACTGTTGATAAACGGATTCGTATGCACAAATGTAGTCATATAACCGTTAAAGATGCGCCGCATAGTGGATGTCCAAAATCTACCACTATACCGGAAATTGCACATGCTAGGTACTGAAACATCATCATTTGGAAACATCTAAGATAGCGGAGACTGGAAATATCTCTAAAGAAGGTGCAATACATTCAGAATGAATGGCTCTGATGGAAGTAATTCGCCCGGTGAATGCCGCAATATTAATCAAAAAATTTATGATAATGCAAATATCTCGTGCATATTTGGAGCATTATCGAAGAAATAAGGTAGATTTTATGCAACTATATATCACCGCAGATGATACTTGAGTTCATTATTGTACACCCGAAGAAAAACAATTTAAACAGTGGCGATGCAGTGATTCTCCTGCGTCAAGAAAGGTGATGATTATTCCATCTGCACGTAAAGTGGCTTTCATTTTTGTTGATTACTTTTTAAAAGGCTAAACTATCATCACAGGCGCATATAAAGCGAGTCTTTTAGACAAATTAAATCAAAAAATTAATGAAAAGCGTCCCGGTTCAGTCATGAAAAAAAAAATTAAATTTCCACCAAGACAATGCATGGGCTACACAAGTGTTGCTATGACAAAAAATTAATGAAAATTAGGCGATTTGTTGCCGTCTTATACGCCTTTTTCCACGTTTAGAAAATATGTTGCAATGATATTAAAGTTATTTTTTTTTATTTTCATTCCAAGGACATTTCAGCTCACCCTCTAGTTACTTGTAGAAATTAAGTTCATTCTTAGAAGTTTTTTTTATTTTGGTAATTGTTTGATTTTCAAAATGCTTTATATTATTTATTTAATGTATTAGTAGGACCTTTATTTTCGTTTAAAAAACAAAATTTTATTTCTGTTTATTTTTTTTTTAATATAGGCATGCTAATTAGGTGCATGTCACTGTTATGTGTTAAAATATTTATATTTAATGTCAGCATCAGATACAAAATTGCTAATTGTTAAGTATCTATTGTTATACGTTATTTATTTAGAAGACTAGACAAATATTTTAATAACTTCCGGTACATACCTGCGCAGTAAAAGAGGCTATTTTATTTATGATTAAATTATTAAAAAATGCAGTGCAAAAGAAAACCAGAAACTTGTGCATATGTGTTTTTTGCACGAAATGTGTAATTAGATGACTATTCCACTGACCGCTAAGGTCAAATTGAGAACATCAGATTATACAGAACAATTATTCAATTAAGTAGCGGTGTTATTAAATGCTAATTACGAAAATACGTATTGCATTTTCTTTGCATGGATATAATTCTGTAAAACCGCGTCATTGAATTTAAAAGAAAAAATGAATAAAGAGTAGAGCGAAAGTGCTTCAGTCAGAAAGTACATAGTATAAATAAAACTTGTTTGTTGGAACCAGGTCAGTTCAGTCGCAAACTAAGTTTCAGGCGAGAAGGTTCATTTAATTCAACTATACGTATAGTGGTTTCTTTATGTGAATCGTGGTTTCTATTTACTCGCGATAATGGAATTGAATACTTTTAACATGAGTAATGATAAGCACGAAAGGAATACTGACTTTAAAAACGAGTATGTACCAATTTCTGAAGAAGAAAAACGCGCTGCAGCGATAAATAACATTTTTAATACAAATTCAAATGATCTTGATGTGTTCGAAAGAGCTGGCGAAACCGACATGAATTCTGGTCATAGAATAAATGACACGGACGATTTTCCACATCGAAATAATTTCGACGTGATATCGGACTTCGGAGGACCTATGTCAGAATCCTTGCCGGACGTCAATATTTATCAAAATAAGAAAACCGTTGCTCAGGGGATGATGGATTTGGCGTTGTTTTCCGCTAATGCTAATCAGCTCAGATACGTCTGGGAAAATAACAGTCATCCTTATTTCTACCCGGGAATAATCATGATATCCATCAGTTTGATTTTTCAAGTAAGTTATGTAATTAAACAATACATGAACTGTTAATTATGGTGATCTTTGTTCTGTACTTTTCTTTGTTTTTTTTTCTTTTATAATTTTTCTAAAGCATTTAAATTATAGTGGTAGTTTTTTCAGTACTTATTTAGATACTTTTATGTACACAATTTTCATTGTTTTTAAAACATGAGCATCTATATTTATAAAATACCAAAACAAAGGTAAAATTTTGTTTAAATTTTTGTTAATTATAAAATTGCAAACTTGCACGTGTTTAATATTATGTGTTGCAATTAAGCAGCTGTGGAAACTATAAAATTTTATGTGTTAGTATTAAAATAACATTTTACGTACATATCTATACGATCTAAGTAGCGCTTTGTATTTCTTTGTTTTGAGTTAGATCACTAAAGTGAATGCCTAACGTCTACTGCGGTACAAATATTAATTTAATCTAATTTTAATGTTTTATCATTATAGAAAAATACTATTTATATTATACTTTATAATACTACAAATGTAGGTATACATTGCGTTGTTCATACAGAACTTTTTCTTCGTAATTTCTTACCTAATTATTAATTGAAACATTTAATGATTTATTAAATATCAAATTATTTAGTTTACTGAAAACTTTATTACATACTTATTATGAAATGAAAGAAATCTTGTAACCATATAATATTTTTATCACTCTTAACTATAGTACATACATAAATATTTTCAATTTTTATTATAATTTTAAAATATTTATAAATATAATTGGTATATTATAACAATATGGAAAGTTGTATAAGAGTATGCACATTAACTTAAAGATATATTTGCAAATGATTAATTTTTCAACAAAATTTTTTAAAAATATCAAGAATGTAAAAATTCCCCGAAATCAAATTGAATTATTTAAATATATGTAGCAAATTACTAATAGTATTGTCTTTTCATATATAATTGACAACTTTATTACTAATTTTAGATATAGAAATATAACTAAGTTTTAAAAAATACACTTTTATACACGTTTTCAACAGTTTGTATTACACAATCGCTCATAAATAAGTAATTTATCCTTCCACTTAGATTGGTTTAAAAATTTTGCGGATAATTCAGAAAAAATCATTTATTTTATCCCAGTTTTTTTTTTATTGTTTTTCAAAATATTTGCCTTTATGATCTATCCACTTCTGCATTCGGTGGAATCTGTTCTCAAAACAATCAGTCACCTCAGATACGAAGTTTTCGTAGAGTTCCATAGTCGCTTCTGGGGTATTAAATTTCAATCACGCATTTTGTCTTTTATGAATGGGAATAAAAGGAAGACACAAGGTGCCAGGTCGGGACTACAAGGCGGATGAGTCATCAATTCCGTTCGTAAAGTGATTAAAAACTCTAATGTTTGTGTGCGTTGTGTGATGGTGTATTGCCTTGATGCATAATGATTCGTCCTCTTGGTCGTTTCTCATGCACTTTTTGGAACACAGTTTGCAAACAAATGGTTGTATACCATTCAGCATTGACTGTGCGATGATCCTCTAGCGGAATAGCAGCAAAATGACCGGTACGTCCGAAAAAAGAAGCCATCATTTTTTTTTGTCAGTCCGCGTCTCACTTTCGTAGGTTTCTCCTCGTCTTTGAAGACCCATTGAGCCGATTGTCGCTTGCTTTCTGGCTCGTAACAATAAATCCAACAATCCATACGCGCTTTTTTCTGAGCTTCCATTAAATTGTGTGGAATCAATCGAGCGCGCGAAGTTTCGTAACGGCAAGATGATCATGCAGGATAGTTCTGATTTGGGCCATACTTATGTCCATTGATGCCCGAATATCTGTATGTCCAGTGGTTGCCTGTCTATCATGTTGTACACGGCGTCGATGTTTTCTGAAGTGATTGCAGTGGCAAGCCGTCCCTTACAATGCTCGTCTTTGAACGAAACACGCCCAAGCTGGAATTCGTTGTACTACCGTTCAACAGTTGTCAATGGTGGTGCTTCATCGTCAAAGAATCGTTTGATTTTTTTCGAACACTCTTGAGACCGTCTTTAAAATCGTAGAAAATCATAACTCAAAAATTTTCGAGCGTTAATTCTATTTTTCACAAAATTAACTTTATTTAGAAAATTATGCGAGAGAGAATGCGACTAAATTATTTCCGATATCGCCACATTACGGGAAGTAACTGAACCGCAAAACTTTTAAAGCAATGTACGCATATCTCATATAAATGATAGAAATTCTTTGAAAAATATTAGATATATAAAATTTAATAAAAGTAAAAGATTACATTTTCTAAAACGTATGAAATCTATATAATAAAATAACAATATTTCTAATTCGTTTACGTAGCCGCTTTGATTTTAATCATATCAATAAATAATCGCAGCAATTTAGTCAAGTTTCTAACTATAATTGCTTTGAAGCTTCTTGCAGAAAGACTCATATTGTATGCAGGAGAACGGACCATCGGGCTCGTGCCGCAAATTTCTATCAGAATCAAGTTCAGTTTCAAATAATTTCTTCATAGTTCGGGTTCATCGTAGGAAGACAAAGTTCTATTTAGTAATTCGTGTTCTAGAGGGATTAGACTGATTCTCTAAACTTTGTTCGTAATCCTTTTTCTTCAAAATACCTTCAATTGTAAATTAATTTCTCACAGAAGTACTACTGAAACTACCGCAAAACTTTGTCTATCTTCTATATTTTACTGAACGCACAATGCATACATTGATTCACTCATTCTTCCGTGGATGTAAGTACAAATATCACTTTTTGATCTCAAATTTTGCCTTAACTGTTCATTGTTCTGGAATCCAGTTTTTATTATGTTGAATCCATTACAAACATTTTCTTTTGCTTCGTTTGTCTAGTGTTCCTTCTATTCACCTACGCAGTCCAGCTTGTTTATTACCTTTAGTTTTACGATATTAGCACTTATAGATTTTTAACGTAATCTGTTGATATTTACAACAATTTTCGGCCCCATTTTCTCCTTATTGCTCGTGTTAATTTATAATATGGC
Source organism: Dermolepida albohirtum (assembly GCA_031893035.1). NCBI lineage: Eukaryota > Metazoa > Arthropoda > Insecta > Coleoptera > Scarabaeidae > Dermolepida > Dermolepida albohirtum. The sequence continues at coordinate 94,369 of JAVIWB010000176.1, read as the reverse complement.
AGTTCTAGACCTTTTCATCCCATTTTTTTAAATTTTTAAGCGCGCTTGCTTCATAATTTTTATGTTTCGTTTTCCGTTTTACCAAAATTCTGTAGTAGTTGCTCTATTGTCAATGTCAATTTAATATTTACTAATAATAAAACGAATTTCCTTCAACTGATAGTTTGGTATATGGACGAAACAATAATTGTCTCGTGACAGAAAAAAATCTAAAAAATTATATAAATTTTGTCTTCTTGTCATCGAGGGAATTCTAATAAATAATTTGCTGAAACGAGTTCTTATTTACAATCACGTCTTAATATAGACTGTCTCGATTTAAATGAAACATAAAATTAAAATCAAGGCGAATAAATATTTGTTGGGGGAAATGTGTACACAGAGCATTAGCGATTACTATTGAACATGAAGTTTTCGATACGAGGTTCAATCTGATACCTAAAGCAGCGATGTAGTGTGCAGAATAACTTTACTTGTGTATTATGTCTATGATGTTATGCAAAATGTAATATAAAATTAGAATATCGATATATTAAAACCGAAATACTCGGCTCCTATTAGAAATAAAACTTTAAATAAATAACTTTCGAGAAATTGTATCTCAGATAGCGTTGACCATAACATTACAACAGATTACATGAAACTGCGATGAAACGACTCTGAAACCAAACTTTTACCCAAACACCAATGAAAAGGAAATGTCATACATAAATGAGTTTTATTGATTTCTTTACTTATGTAAAACTTACATGAATTAACATTTAATTGTATGAATTTAACAATAATGCAAGTAATAGCAATTAACACTTGCATTATATAATAAAAATTAAAATATATTTTATTATTATTATTGATCAATTTGTTACTTTACTTTGTGTAAATTCTTGCTTTATTCTAATTGAGACTGATTATTTATCAAAAATACTTTTTGTGTTTTAAATTTTGAAGCAATCACAACGACTTTAAAACCTATTTTTTATTATAGACAAATATTATATGATACTAGAACTATGGTAATTTTGAAGCGGTTATTAAGAATTATTTTTTGGAGTTATGAAAACTAACTTAACCTCCCGATCCATAATGAAAGGATCGTTTATTCGTTTTAAATCGCAAATTACCTTTCCTTCCGATCTGCAATTTTTACGGTGTACAATTTTTGTGCCTCAGGCTATTTGTGTTTCGATTGTTGCTTCATTTCGGGTGTATAATGGTGTATCTCGGTTTCATCAACCTTTATTATTCAGCGCTAAAGATCTTTCGGATCCCGTCTTGACGTCGCTAAGTTGGGGACTGAAACGTGTTCTCCTTTGTGCTTGTGATCTACAGTCAACAAATGCGACACCCATCTTGCACACAATTATTTTGTACTCAATTACTTCTAGAAAATCGAAACCATTGATACTATGAAATGGATACTTCGATAGTTATTTACCATATGTAATTTTTAATAATTCCTGGAGTACACACGTCTTTTGGGCATCCATTGCGTTTATTTATCAAATATACTGGTTCAGTTACGTGTAAACTCAGATGCCATCGTTTTATGGTTGGTTTAATTATCATTTGCTTTGTTCCTTGAAAAAATAAGAACTTAATCACTGATCGGTACTACGTTTTTTTTATGTTCAAAAACAAGCTAAAAACTGTTCATTTTCTAGTAAAACAACAAGCAAACGTGTGATTGGAATGGACCCAAATTTTAACATTTATGTATTAAAGATTGCTAAATTGAAAAATAAATATAGGATTTTGTTATATAGTGCTGCCCTCTTTGTCGGGCGCATTAATTACTAATCCGCCCTCCTAGTATTGATGATAATACGAATTCTAAGAATTTTATCGATATATTTTTATGCAAAAGCATTATCATGTACAGAATACTCTAAAGAGTTGTATTACTATGCAGTCCCTGAGTATTTCTATGATCATCCGAGATTAGGCGATTCCGAGTCTATATGACTAATAAAGCAAGTAATTAGATCCGTTAAAAGATTGAATATGCGTTTGTATAATAAAATTATACTATGCATTAGAGTGTAATCATTAACAACATTTTAAGTTCTACCTTTACATATTGAACAAAATTTGAAAAACACGTTAAAAAGCAATTTATTAATATGTTAAAATTCGTTTGGTACGAATCAAACCATTCAACTTAATACGTAATCCGGAGCTGTCTAATGTAGCAACGAATTAATCTCCCTCGTCTACTCACCAATATATCTGAAGAATCAATATGATCATTGTTTATATTTACTTATTGTGTATGTGTTATATAGAATATTAAAAGCTAAAACTTCTCTGAAAAATATTAAATAATGAAATACAATTTGAAAAATTTTAAATTTAAGTTCAGTTACATAAAACTTTGCAAAGAGAACTACTTCTTTTTAATAGTCTTGTTATATTTGCTTATATTTTCCAAACTTTTTTCTATAAATACCAGAAATAAAGTAACTAATTAGCTACATTTTGTATATGTTTACTAAAAAATATGCATTGGTATAAAAGAGAACCTTGATGAAGATATTGTGATATATATTTTAGAAGTGCTTGCTCTTATATAACTTACCTTAAACAGAATTTAATATAACAGCAATATCTAATTAGTTAAATGCTGCCATAACTTATTTACATTTCGTTTTATTAAAAGTCATGATACAATGATGTGAATTTTCAGCAGGTCCGATTTGAACAATGAATAATAGTCAAACACTGCAATAAGGATTAAAATTACACATTCAACGTCATCCAACTATACATACATGCACTGGTTAGTGATGCGTATTTCCGCCGTCATTATGCATGTGTGATTACGTGTTTCTCGTTATTTCATATACATTTTTAATTAATAGGATATATTTACTTTATTTATTGTGTCTATAATAAAATTGTACTAACGCCAGCGAAAGGAAAAAAATCGAAATATATAATAAAATGTTATTTATTTACAGAGTATTCGCTAGCATTTAATTTAATGAAATAAAAATACAAATAGACTGGTTTAAAACATCTTTGAAATATTTACAAAATATTGCATAAAATTCGAGTGTACTATGCGTCCTCATAGAAATTGTGTTATAAGACGCAGAATAATAAGGTTATGAAGAAAGTTAAACATTAGATTGCAAGTTATTTTGAATTATGGATTCATATTTACAAGTTATTTGCTGTGTAAAGCTCTTATCTAACATTGCAGTTCAATCGAAATGAATGCCATCAAAGATCAGATATGCCTTACTAAAGTCTCTGAGGCTACATAGTTTCAAGATACGTTTAAAGTAATTTTCCTGCAATGCATACACTTCTTCGCAAAAATAAATTGCACATCTTCAAATGTAAATCAGTCAATTTTCCTTTAATTTTTAACAAACAAAGAAACAACACATTCCCAGTCATCATGCATACACTACCGCTCAAAAGTTTAACCGCACCAGCCAGAAACTTAATCGTGCATAATAATTCCTGAAGTGAAACAATTGAGTGGGTAGTACCATCACTTACTTAATTTACTGCATGTTTTAATGTATTAATTAACGAAAATTATATACAGAACTTATTGAAGTTTCTTTTCATCGTTATAACTATCCCTTACACTAATGATTGCAGCACACGTTTGAGGCATTCTTTTAATTAAACTATCCAGATAATTGACGCCAATTCTAAGTATTTCGTGGTGCTATCCAAAGATTTTCGTTGTTAGTTGGCAACGATTTGTGCACCTCACGCCCTAGATGGCCCCATATCAACTCTAAAGGGTTGCAGTCGGGATTATTCGGCAGTCATGTCATTAATGTAAGAATTCCTGCTTGGGCTAGTTCTTCAAAATGTGTTGTTCAATTTTGTTGCATATTTTGGATCATTATCCTACTGGTACACAAATCTGTCACCAATTAATTCACTTCCTGTAGGAACACCATGATCTTTTAAAATGCGCAAATACACATATCTGGTTATTTTTGTGTTCATTTTCGTTATGGAACCAGTATATTCGCTACCAAAACATCCCAACACCGTTACATTTCCACCTCCATGCTTCATAATTTGAACAACATTGACATTCCACATTGGATACCATACATACTCCAACTTGCTAAGAACGAAAATAAAAAAACAAGACTTGACAGCAGCTAATTATTAGTTTTTAGTTGCACTTGTTAAATCCCGACGATTTGAAAACAGATTTAGTGATATTTACGTTCTCGGAAAAAAATTAACTTTGAAGCAAGGTTACGCTAAAATCCTTGATAGATATATTCCGGGATAATGGGAAAATTATCAATATTATACGAATTACAGTAGTTTACACGCTTTGTGAAAGTTACAAAACATTTAGATATAGTTTAATATTTGTACACCAAGTTTGGACTTTATTAAAATTGTTTCGTATTAACTGGTTATTCTCATCTGTACCGACATTATGGAAAAGTTTTAGGTTATCCATGTAAATCAGCACAGAACAATCCAAGAAAATGACCAGTAAAAAGTATAAATAATAGCGGGCCTAAGTTAGAAACTTGTGGAACCCCAGAAGCAAACATATAGAAATGAAATACGTAGTCGTAAAAAGTACATAATTCAATGTGTTGGTTAAATAAGATTTTATAGATTATATTGAAGTACAGCTCAAACCAAAGATGGGGAGATAATTAAATAGAATACGTTTAGTCAATGTTGGCAAAAGTTCGGCTAAAGAATTTGTATAAACGACATTCAATTTCACTACCGGTGTTGGTTAAATAAAATTTCATTAATTGTATGAAAGAACCACTCTCACCAAAGAAGGAGAGGTTATTAAGTAGAATACGTTTAGCCAATGTTGTCGAAAGTTCCATTAATCGGTATAGATGACTTCCAATTTTACCATCCGTGTCTATAGTCTGCAATTTTGTGTGCCACAGAATACAAATCGGCGATAAATCGCCTGGCAGCAAATCCATGTGGGAAAGAATACAGGAGTTGCATCCAAGAGGTAGAATTTCGTAGATAATTAAAATATTTTAGCAAAGGTGGAAGTAATAGCGATTGCTCCATAGTTTATTACATCTGCGTTATTTCCTTTTCAAGAAACAAGATATACTTGAGCAATCTGTCAATACTCTGGAAATGTTCATGAAGATAAGCCAAGTATTTTACTTAGAGGAAACAAAGTATGGCGTTTGTTTACTTTCACTTGCTTCATAGGCTAGAACGTTGCCTATTCGACTTGTATCAGCACTTATTAACGGATAATAGATCGTAAGTAAAATTGGAAGAAAATACGCTTGTAAACATCGAAGCAAAGGCATTAAGAACGTTCTGTAAATTATCACACACAATCTACGCATCATGAAACTGATCAGGAATCTTAGATGTGTTATTTTAAGCCCATACAAAATCCTAAAACTTTCGAGGATCGTGAAAAATATATAATTTTATACGACCTACATATGTATATTGACTTTAAGAAGCTTTCCTAATCTGAAATTCTTTTCTAAAAAAGTTACAATCGGTCAATTTTCACTTCCTGCGATAATGTTTCAAATTAAGGTGATCTTTAATGGTCTTGGTGACCCAAGGCGGAAATAACTTATTTGATGAATTTTTATAAATTGTAAAGAAAGTGCAATAATGGATTAAAGTTTTTTATATTATTCAATACTACGTACAATAACATTTTACCTGTGAGATGAGAAATAAATACATAATTAATTTTGCTTAGAAAATTGAAATTTTTGCGGATCACAGTTTATAAATTAAAATGGTAAAAGAATTAACATCCAATCTTTTTTATTGTTGAGAACAGATTTCGAAATTACAATTTACGCTGCTAGTCAGTCTATTTGTATTTTTAAAACTGATACGTTTTAATAAATAATAAAATGTCACTATTTCAGACACATTGCTTCGAATATAACATTAATATTTGTCAAAACATTTAACGTCAAAACGCTAAAGTTATTCGTAATTTCCTAGCTTCACATCATCTCCAATTAGATAATAGCCCATTAATACAAAAATATATTGTATCTTGCAAACCAATAAGTGTAAACATAAACTAAATTACAAAATACGATTGTTATTATACAAACATAAAATCTCAAAACGGTAAAATTACCTCTTCAATTTACATAATAATATGAAATGGGTATAAATATTTACTATATATATTTTATTGCATAGAGATTATAACTACTATTGTTTAAATAACGTAGATTCTTGCGTTAATATTTAAAAGCAATTTTAACTGTTTCCATTTTGATTAATTATATTTACTAAATTGTGTTTTGTTCATTCTATAGGTGGCTGTTGGAGTTGGTTTACTTTTGAATACCAGATACAACGTGAAGAGCAAGAAAGAGATTTGTATTGCCAACAAAATTAACAATTTCACAATTGTTGGAATATTTTTGGTTACTGTGATAAATGTATTTATATCAGCGTTTGGTGTGGCTACTGGTAATAATACTAGTCTTCCGATAATATTATCAAACCGTTTTGGAGATGGCGATGAAAATATTACTACCACCATTCCTAGTATTATCGAATAATGAGTACGAGTACAACTATGTCTTATGTATTTTGTATATTTTTTAGTATATAATATGAATTATTTTAAGTAAAAAATCTGTGATACATAATTTTATAGGTACATGTTATTAATTATATTTATATTTTATATATTATACAAGTGTTTTTATTTAATTAGTTAGGAGTATAATTAGTCATTCAAAGGTAGGTATAATACAATTGAAAACACCAAAATGCGCATGAGATGTGGCTATGAAAAACGGATTAGTTCTATAAAATCTTTTATTGGTTTTCTTTCGTAATTTTAACATTATCTTCTTCTGTATATTCCTCTCCACGACTCCTACACCTGCATACGATTTTTTCATTGATCAAATCAGTGCTGCAAATCATTTTCTGAAAACATTGATGATCTCCGTCGCTTTTACAGCTCCCACTGTCTCAAACTTAATTACTTTCAGTGCATATTTAAGCATGGAAAATAGAAAAAAATTACATGAGGGTAAACAGGTTGCATGTGCTAACACAAGGATTTCAGCTTGATCACATTTTAACAAATGGTGTATTCTAGATCGGAGCGATTGCCTGATGACAAAATCATGACGTTTTCCCCAATTCAGATTGTAGTTTTCTTATTCGTTTACGATTGATTGCTAGGACCTCATATTGGTTTATACTGACGAGTTGCTCTACTAGAACACTAACTTTTTCCGACGAGTTGTAAAGATCAATCTTCAACGAAGGCCACGGCGCACAACCGTGACAATGATAGCAATAGAGAGAGGGGATGTCAGGCGAAACTGTCGTGTACATCTGTCTGACACGCTCACATGTTTGTCTATAGGAGGATCGGTCTGGTTTTTAAGCTATTGTATATATACTGAGTGCGCAGTTATTGTATCTCTATCTCGTGTTATTGCATGATGTAAAAGTAAGATAAAAATACATCGAGTGTATACTAAATGTGAAAATATTTAATATTCATTTGTGCAACGAGTTATGTTTATCATACAGGGTTATTCTAAAAGAATGAACCGATTTCAAAGCAGAATACTATAAAAGTAATACAAAATTCCAAGAAATTTGCAAATGATGCACAGACAACAAACGAGGCGATATGAGAATTCTTTCCAGACGCATAGTATATCATGTTCCACTAAATTGACCAGTTATTTGATGTTTAAGGTTATCAAGTTTTTCGGTAACAGAGAAACGGACATGGTGTTTTACATATTCCTATACGAACAAGAATCACACAGTGAGGTCTGAAGATCTCGCAGGCCAAGCATTCAATCGATCTCTCGCTGACATATAAAACCAATTGCATTGTCTTGCAAAAATAGCACACCTTTGGCAAGAATCCCGGATCGTTCTTCCTACAAACGATATGAAACATGTTAGTAGAAAATGTTGCAATGCTTCTGCAATACGCTGAAGCCCCATTCGTCAATCTCTAAAATCATGTGACAGATTCAACATTTCCCGAAATTGGTTTTCTAGAGCGCTGCTCTTTTTTCATCTCTGAAATTCCGCAACTCAGTTTTTAATAGTGCCGTATGAAGGCCACGGATTATCTAAAAACAAATACTAATTGATTAACAGTCGTTTTTTGCACAATCTAGTTTATTCAAGAACAAGGTATTGTCAAAAATTCATCGTCCAAATTATCGATGATGAATTTTGTCAATTTATTTATAATACATCATAGTGTAACCACAGCAACCATATTCAACTTTCAAGACCAATTAGACGTCAATACTCCCTTGTATATTCGATTTCCATCTATTCTTTTGTCAGTTATAACATTAATTGTTAGAATGTTATTTATGCTGAAAAATTAAATGTTAAAAATGATAAATTTGGAAAAAAAAATAAAAAAATTTAGCTAAAGCTCTTCAAGCGGAAGCCGAAAGGCGAGTGTTTTTCCGTACGACTCACGAATTTAAAATAATTTTCATCTACACAAACATAATACATGATTTAAAAAAATTTAAGAAAGGAGTACGATTAAAGTCTTAGAAAATGTAAAGTTTTGTATCCAATAACTTACCCGTAAACCATGTACATTTACCTGTTTGTTCTACTTCAAATGTAAGGTACTGTATGATATATAGTTAAAAGCAGAGGTAGGTAAACGCTTATGAATATAGCTGCCAAGTCGGCAGGGACACCGCAGCTGTCCGCATCGGAATAAGTCAGTAAGTAACTATACGTATAGTACATAAAATACGCCGAAGCACTCTTCTGGGAAACACAAAACTGAATGTTTCCAATAGCATTTCACTGGCCGATGTTCATAGTTATGAGAATATCTTATCCAAAGAAAATTACCGTTCCATATCTACTGATGTAACATTTGTATTGTTAAAATAATCTTTGAAGTTACGTAAGATATCTGTAGAAGCAGTATCATTAATGATAAAGTTTGAATCTTTAACTAAAACGCTATTGAACTTTTCTATACAATATCATTTTTCACGTCACTTAAAGTATTCAAGCGTGAGTGTACATCATCCAGTAACTATAACAATGAAAGACTTTGTAATTTTTCTATTGGCTCAATTATTCCTTTATAATTGTAAATCTATAAAATTAAATACTAAAATTTTAGCTAACTCACTTAAAAAATGTGTTAAAAATGTTCAAAATAATAAAGCCCTGAATATAATCATGTTGCTGAACGTGTAGGAATTGGCTGTGGTGATTGAGTGATACTGGGACACTATTTATGAAATTGTCGAATTCGTTATTTCAATGTATTCTATTAAATAATAGAAAATTGGAAGTGACCGAGAAAATTTTACAAGTTGCACACTACTACTTTGTTACATTATACTTTGTTGTTTTTGTACTATAAATATGTATAGTTGGCATGGATTTCTACTCAGTGAATTATTTGAAACAAGGTAGGTAATTGATTAAAAATTTATTGATTGACTCAAACTAATACATTCCCTACTCTCATTTTTTAAACGACAGTGCATGCAATTTTAAGTTTCAATATTTTATTAAATTTTCGAGAATTTATATAAACACCTAAAATTCTTGAAAATTTAATAATTTAAATTCTTATCAACACAAGAATATTGAAACTTAAAATTAAAGAAAATAGAAAAACGAAAAATCAATAAAGTAGACATAAATTTAGCATTGACGATTTGATCGCAAATGTGAATTGTAATTTCTAAGATTCCGTTACTTCAATGTATTAACTTCAGTCATAATAAACATTTCGCCCAACATTACTGTAATTCAATTTTATAGGTAGAAAAATAGTTATTTAAAGTCTACAAAGTTTCTAAAGTTCATGGAAGGACGGATAGATAGACAGGCAGTAAATTTCCAAAAGTTCAACTGCTATTTTTAGACTAAACAGTCAAGTAACATTACTTCCTGTCATTTTTAATCATCTTGCAGTAAAAACTTATGCCGGAAGCTGTCCCTTCCGAAGCTTTAATAGTGGAAATGAAGTTGAGTAATGTATTCTACTGCAGTGATGTCTTATCCCATAGTTAAACTTTTTGAACAACTATATGCTTTTGGCACTGAATTTGTTCCCACTTTCCTTTGAACTTGAAAATAGCGATTTTTCCATAGCTAAGGTTGTTGGTTTGCGTATATTTTAAATTAAACAACAATAACTGCCAATGAGTATTCACTTATGTCAGTGCGAGAGCATAAAGTTATTTTTATAATCTCCCTAACCTAAAGAATCTTCTCTATATCTAATCACTATCCCGAGAAGTAAGCCATGTAACTGAAATTTTAATCAATAAATATTCCAAGGAAGATATCCACCACACCATGAACCAACATCGCAACTCGAGTATTCAGCTTCTTTCTTTCGGTACCCATTTAAGGTGTCACAGACCTATCAGTAAAGTTCTTTTAAAGTACAATATCTATCATCAAACTACATTATTGGACCCCTTCTCTGTAAAAGACCAGAGTTATATAGAAACCCCTGGTGTTTATAGACGTTTATGCTCGTGTGGCAGCGTGTTCATTGGCGAGTTCAAGCGTTCGGTTGGCACGCTTGTTGATGAACACGAACGATGTATTAAGAGGTTACACGCGGTAGGGTCTCCATTTGCTAAGCATAGGTTGGATACTGGACATCAAATCCGTATTTTTACACCCGCAAAATCCATGAATTCATATAGATTGAAAAACATTCTAACAATCTTGCCTTATACGTTACGCAACACGTGGCCAACTCTCAAAAACCATTTCATCGTAAACGTAACGCTCTAGTGGTTTAGAGGAATCCCTATATAACTTCTTTCCGAACTAACGGACCTTCAGTTTCAGTGCAATCGTCAGACGACTAACAACTACGAATTTAAACATTGTTAATAAACATAATATTAAATAAAATCATTGTATGGATTCATTTGATATTTTTTAATTGCTAAAATAAGAAGTAATAGAATGTATATGTCAATGAAGGAAATACATTTATAATAAAATTGTCAGAAATATGTAACATTTAATTTTATAAAAGACGAGTCAAAGAGTAAGTGTATATTCAAGAGCGAACCAGTTACCAAGTTACCAAGAAGATACGGGTAATGCAGTAAGTAGTAAAACGAAAAGGAAACAAATTTTGCATACTTACATTGAATTTTGTTATTTACAAATATTTTTATCAATTTAAGGAATGAAAAGTAATTTAATTCTTGTAATGAAGAATTGAAAAATTACAAAAATCAAAATGTTTGAACGTGAACCGTTGTTCAACTAAGAAGGTATTAATAACAGTAAACGTTTACTGAATCACTATATTAGTTTATTGTGCACTTTCATAAAATACTTTTAATATATTTAAAAATACAGTATAGTGATGCCCTGCGAGACCAGCTAGAAGTATTTCTAGAAATGATATAAAATCACATAATAAAATGTAGAAAACGTTTTTATTATTTTTTGTATTCGCCTTTAACATCAATACACTTGGCAAACGAGTTGTGGTATAACCTACCATTCAACGTTTACGGTTTTTTTTAGATTCTCTAAAGTTATGGTTACGTGCTCATTAAAGCCGAAAAAGAAATCATTTGCGTAGCAACACTACGTAAATGAACAACTTTGGTAGGTTTCGACTCATTTTAAAAAACCCAAACCATGTATTGTTGTATTTTTGGGATCGTAAAAATAAATCCAAGTTTGGCCAACAGTAACGATTTTATAAACTAAATTTGAATAACCTCGATTTAATTTATTTAGCATTTCATCGCACTATTTCATACGAACTTGCTCTTGAGCTTGTGAGATCCAACAACTGCGAAGCTTTTGTACGTTTAAATGTTACAAAATCGTAAAAATTAAGCAAAGCCGATCGATGGGTTGTTTCGACGTTAAATCACCTTTGATATTATAAAATATCATGGTTCGATAATTTTTAAGAGAAAGTTACATTTGTAGACAAAACTGCTTTCTTTAAAATGCTGTGCAAACAAAATTAGGTCACTTAAGTGCGCACTATCAACTGAATTATAGGTTAGAAATGACAAATTTTACGAATACGACAGTTGATAAAAGAGGGCACCACTTTAATCTACTTGATAGAAATATTCCCAACAGACTCCGTAATATGCCAATATTAAAATTAAGTGACTATTTTTATTACATGCAAATTAAGTATACAACAATGACAATGTCGTGTAATATATAATTATTTGATTAATTCTAACGAGAAATACCTGCGTTCGATATAGTGCAATATTTTCTGTTATTACGTTGATATTTTTTTTCGAGTTGGGTAAATCCATAATGAACGTTTAAGGTAATAGACTACCTTGACGTTTTTATAAACATTATTCAATACGTTTCTTATTTAAGAAATAAAAGTTATCAAAAATTAGGTACTTTTATGTATTTTGTACGTGTAGTTTACGGTATAAATAAATTAACATTCAATGTGTCTACTTTTCTAATTATTCTCTCTATTTACTTTAGATTCTCGAGGCTACAATCCAGTTTTGTGATAAATGTTGCACATAATAATGTGAAATACCATTACGTTTTCTGGGATTCTTTAAATAAAGGACAGGGAATCCACATTAATTATCATTAAAAAAAACCTCATTTTGTACGCTTGATGTGGGCGTTGATTTGTATTAAAGTCATACTGAAGTCTTAGTCATGAACCACTTCCTACAAAATTTCACTGCTTGCGGATTCATTTTCTCTATTATAGATTAGATACTGTAACGGAAAGTGCACAGTAATTTATTTTAAATTAATATTCATTAATTTTTAGACGCAAGTGCGTGCCTACATCATATATTGTGTAACGGCCTTTTGCTTTCTCTGGCCCTCAAACTTTGACGCAGTTAATTAACTAGTCTTTTAAATGACGTATTTCTTGAAGTTTTGAAGACGTCAATAATTAATCTGGTTTATAAGAATTCTATTAAAGTTCTATCGGATTTTCCAAAACTGTTTGAATTTATTGCGCTAAGGATGTAATTAGATCATCTAAATAGAAGTAATAGAATTATGATTAGATAATGTGGATTCAGACAGCTTTGCTGCAAGCATTACTACATCATCTCTTTTAATAATGAAGTTGCTAAACACCAAGATAGCGGGAGGTAGCTCCTGGTTTTTTTAACCAAATTTGTGTTTTGGATTGTGTAGACTACAACATTTTGCTTGAAAACTATGGTGTAACTAATAGTTAGCTGGTTTAAATTTTATTTGAATAACTGTACGCAATTCGTTAAAATATCCTATAGGGTAAAATTATGTAATCACATGTTTTCGTTTGTTTGGCGTGTCACACTGCATTATCTGTCCTGTGTCCCTCAATGATATGTACTCGCTACTATTTTTGGTTTTTATAAATGGATTATGCCCGATCTAAAAGTCAAAATTAAATACTATTTAGTTCCTTTTTCTCAAGAGACGGCAACAGAAAATTTGTAAATACAGTGGAACCTCGCTTAACGAGCACCTCGCATAACGAGCAATTCGCATAACGAGCAAAATTAAATCATCAAAAAATGACTCGCTTAACGAGCGGTGTTTCGCATAACGAGTAAAACTGGTCATAGCAGCACCGTTTTCGTCCGAATTAATTTTCGGTCGTACACGGCCAAAATTTTTCGGTTGTATAATAAGTATGTACAATTTGACATAATGAATTTGCAAATATTATTGCATATAGACACAAGCGTTGCCTTAAAAGCGATGTTATTAAAAAAGAGAAATAAATATGTATGTATATTGAAAAGCATCATCCAAACAAGGAAGTGGCTATGCGCGCTATAAATCTTTTCAATGACAATGCTGTATCCCATTTTCGACAAATTTTAAAACAGCGACAGAAGCAAATGACCTTAGACAGCTTCTTAGTAAAACTGAATTAGGTATGTGCTAACCCAATTATTTAAATTTTTTAGTTTACTGTAAATTAAATTCACATTTCAGGTTAGTTTGTTCGGCAATAGAAGACATTTCACGATCATTAAAAATGTGCACACACCTATATACATATATAAATATATTTAATAAAGTTATATGTTTATAAAACTTTGAGTATTTTTTAGCTTGGAACGCATTACATATTTGATTTTACATTAATTTATATGGGAAAAATTATTTCGCTTAACGAGTGTTTCGCATTACGAGTAAGATTCTGGAACGAATTATGCTCGTTAAGCGAGGTTCTACTGTAATTGTGTTGATTTTAATTTTCATTAAAAAAGTAAGTTCCAATAATTCTGTTAAACAATATTCGACACCGAACATTCACTTTTTTTGTATTGCTGATTTCGGATATTAATTCTAAAATTTGGATTATGTGATGTCCAATATTTGCAATTATATGAGAAGATATTGCCAACATTAAATGTCAATTGTCCGCAATATTTTCACCAATCCATAAAACAACGAACGGTTCTAGCTCTACTATTCTCTTTTCTTTAATAAATGGCCGATCTCGCCAATATCTTAAATTTTAAATTATGTTTAAACTAATAAGTCTGATTTATTTGATACACAGTTCATTTAAATATCACTTAAAGAATAATCGAACAAATTCAAGCTAAAGATATTGGAGGATTAAACTCCCATTTCAAAGTATTCATCCATTAGTATGATGTGGTCTAAACGTTGATTTTATATTCACAGTGAAAAAGCGAATTTAGTGATTTTTAACGGTGATTGTAAACACTGAAAAATATGCGAGCCGTCGTGGTATAAATATATATAAACGACTCCCGTATTCACCATTCGGTGTGTAAAAATATTGTAAATTTTTATACTATCTACAAGGGTGACTTAAATACAAATAAAATATCAAACAACGTAAAACAATAACAATAATATATATATATAGATATACTACTAATATAGGTGTTACATATTGCTGTTGATATTATTGATATTATTATTATTTCGTCGAATGTTTGGTGTGGTATTATTGGCGACCGTCATATTGGCTCGTTTATAATCGAATAACGTCTCACGTCAGTTCGTTATTTACATTTCCTGGAAAATTACCATACAACAACATTACCGAATAACGTTCCTCTTAATGTAGATGATAAATGTACATACAGCATGATAGCGCAAATTCGCACTTCAGTAGACAAGTCACAGATTTTCTTATTTAAAATTATACGAACCGGTGGACTGGAAGAGGTTTAGTAGTTGCTTGGTCGCCAAGGTCACCAGATTTAAACTCAAATTTTTTTTTAAAAGATAAGGCTGAAAAATTGCTTTATGCAGAACAACTTATTAGAATTATGGATGTCGCATATTTGTACTGATCTAGAGATCCCGAGAACTATTGAGTTGGCAACTAAGTACTTTCGGATTTTACTGATAGAGAGCGTTGCTTTATTTTTTTATAACGTCTGTTAGTGCTGTACTTTACCGTTTGTCGCGTGATACTAGTCACATTGACGTAACTTCAGAAGCAAGTAGTGCGTGATTTTTATTAAAACTATTAGTTGTGGGTTAATTTTAAATGGAGTGCAGAAACGAACATTTTCGACATATTTTACTATTTTATTTCCGTAAAGGAAAGAAAGCTGCTGCGGCTCACAAAAAGATATGTGAAGTTTATGGTGCTAATTGCTTAACAGAGCGCACGTGTCAGAATTGGTATAAAAAATTCCGTTCTGGCGATTTTTCCCTCAAAGTTGAGCAACGTTCTGGTCGGCCTACTGAAGTTGATAATGACCAAATCAAAGTCATAATTGAAGAGGATCGTCATATAGCTGTTCGAGAGGTTGCGGAGAGGCTACATGTATCGCACACAACAATTGAAAAACATTTAAAATGTCTTGGGCTAGTTAAGAAGCTTGATATTTGGGTACCTCACGAATTGAAAGAAATTCATTTAACACAAAGATTCAACTTTTGCGATTTGCACCTTAGACGAAATGAAACCGACCCTTTCTTAAAAAGAATCATCACTGGTGATGAAAAATGGGTCCTGTACAGTAACATAGTTCGAACACGATCATGGAGCAAACACGATAAACCAGCTCAAACCACATCGAAAGCTGAATTGCATCAAAAAAGATCATGCTATCAGTTTGGTGGGATTACAAAGGTGTTGTGTTTTTTGAGCTGCTTCCAAGGAACCAAACGATCAATTCTGATGTTTACTGTCAACAATTAATAAAACTGGATGAAGCAATCAAAGAAAAACGGCCAGAATTGTTAAATTGGAAAGGTGCAGTTTCCCACCAAGATAATGCAAGGCCTCACACATCTTTGGCAACTCGTGGTAAACTATTGGAGCTTGGCTGGGAAGTGATGCCACATCCCCCATACAGCCCTGATCTAGCACCATCTGATTACCATTTATTTCGAAGTTTGCAGAATTCTTTGAATGGTAAAACTTTCACAAATGACGATGACCTTCACTCGCACCTGATTCACTTTTTTGCTGATAAGGACCAGAAATTTTATAAGCGCGGAATCATGCAGCTGAAAGAAAGATGACAAAAGGTCATTGAGCAAAATGGAAAATATATAATTGATTAAAAACTATTCTTTGTTTAAAGAAAAAGTGTTTTATTTTACACTACAAAACCCAATACCTCTTCAATTCTAAGAATACCTGGACTATCTACACTGCAATTGGGTGGACATTTTGAACAAATAATTCAACAAAGCGACTTCTGTTTGAATGATTCTACGTTCTCGGCGCACCCCTAATGAAGCGCAGACCGAATTCCCGCCTTCTAGTCATAAAATAAAATAAATATAAATTCGTTATATTCACACATACATGCGTTATAAATTATAAATACACATACCTTTAATCTTAACTTAATATGAAAACAAAAAGTAATTTTTAAATTAAAATATATCTCTGTTAACACGTAGTAATCTTTCTAAACATAAACGATAACCACAAACAACGGCGATCAAGGAATGGCGTTTCCGTCGTATAGCAATGACAACACTGTAGCCAAAACTTGTACCTACCCAACGTACATACATATGTGACGTAATGTATTCTTCCCAACGCAACAAATTACACGTATAGACATACAAAAAAAATCCGTTAATAAATTCAATTGCGTAACAAAGATATATATGGTACGCCATTAGCAAACATACGTCTTTGCAAGTTTTTAATGTTAATTTCTGATATACGTTCATTTACTCTACTTGCCTTACTAAGGAAAAGCCGAATCGCAAGGAATAAAAATGTGGAAACGTTTTATATGAACACCTGATTTGCAGACACGCGATTTACGTTCATTTATTCATCTGCAATATGTTGCATAATGCACGATTTTCGGTACAAACGAAATGAAAATGCATTCATTCCAACAACAAATGTTTAATAGTAAACCTGAGTTCATAAAAAACAAGTTGTCATTTTGATTACTTAATAATGCATTATCTCTGATGTAAAAGTAACTCATTCATTATGATATGAAGTAGGAACAAAAATACTTTAATTTATAGCGAATTAGGGCAATGAAGTCAGTATTTATTTTAGGTAATGTGTCTATATCTACAAGTGTAATAACAATTAAGAATTAAGTAATTCAATCTATCGCTTATTACATAATTAATACATATACGTTATATTTTATTATATATATGTGTGATGGTGTGCGCAAGAATCAGTCCGAAAAGCAATAAAACAGAATTGAATTGAACCTTAAGAGTATTTCTATTATTCAAAGGCTAGATAGAGCTGCTCCACTGCATAGCATCGATAGCATAAGATATCTGAATACAGAAATTTGGTAGTTTCAATTATGTCAGGTATTAAAATTGTAAATACGGTTTATGACGTTTACTAATACTGTGGTGTCGGAATTATAACAGATTGTCAATAATTGAAATTAAATAAACATAATATTGAAAATGGATATTGACTTTAATAAATAATACAAAGAGGTTTATCTTCGTTTTTATAAATCGCAAGCATTAGTTGTTAAGTATTCATTAATGTTAACTTAATATTCGCAAATAAATATGTTTACATTAAATCAATTACCAAAGTAGATTGAAAGTAACTTCTGAGAACTCCTAATACAATGTAACCCTTAATATATAGCATTTATAAAGGATACAGTTGTTGTTTTGCCTTTAATCACTATGATTAGACAGTTCGAATAAGTGCACTGAGTATTAGTAGTATGTATAATGGAAAGACATACATATATTTACTAGTGAAGCTGCAAAAGCCGAAATTCTAACTCTTCACAGGAATAAAATTTTGTGAAGTTTTATTTCATATAATTTTCTGTAGTTTACGTTATATTTCTGTGTTGCATGTGTATATTTATTTAATTAGTTTATTTTTATAGATTTTTTTTCTGTTTTATGACTTCTTTTATTCTATCAAAATAACAGTTTTATTTTAAATAATTTTTGTTATGTTTATATATAAATTTATTTTATATATAAAAAATTTCTTCTTAATAGGTGTGCAACTTAATTCGGTTACTTTTTTTGTAAAAAAATGCCTTTTTTAGAATCAAAATGAACGAAAATATTATTCAAAGTATTGTTCATCGCAAGCTACAACTTTTCTTCATCTTTTGTGCATTTGGTGGATTCCTTCCCAAAAGAGCCGTTCATCCTTTGAGGCTAAGAATGAACTAAGCCAATTTTTGATTCCTTCAGCTGAAGTGAAGCGTATTCCAATAAGATTATTCTGCATCGATCGAAATAAATAGTAGTCAGAAGGGGCAATGTCTGGGCTATAAGGCGGGTGAGGTAAAACTTCCCAGCGCTGTTTTCCAAATAGTTTTTAACTGGTCTTGCAACATGAGGCTGAGCGTTGTCGTGATGGATAATTATAGACTCATGTCTGGTCGCATATTCTGATCGTTTCTAGGCGATTTCTCTCTTCAAACGAATTAATTGTTGTCTGTAGAGCTCGTCCGTAATAGAATCACCAGGTTTTAACAGCTCATAATGGATAGCACCGGTCGAATTCCATCAAATAGACAGCATTACCTTGGCACCACCAAAATTTGGCTTCGCCGTTGATGTTCATGGCTGGCCAGGCTTTACATAAGATTTTTTTCGTTTTGGATTATCGTAATGGATCCATTTTTCATCACCAGTAATGAATCGATGCAAAAACGACTTCTTTTTATGGCGTTCAAGCAGCATTTGCGACATGCAAAATCGTCTTTCAACGTCTCTTGACTTCGATTTGTGCGGTACCCAATTTCCTTGCTTTTGGATGAGTTTGGATGGCTTGGTGAGTTACTCCCACCATTTTTACAAGTTCTTCTTGCGTTTGACATGAATCTTCATCCAGTAATGTCTCCAGTTCCTCGTCTTCAAACTTTTTTGATTGACCTGGACGCGGTCTGCCTTCAACGCTGAAATCACCGCTTTTAAAGCGTCGATACCATTCACAACATGATTTTTCTGTTGGAGCAGATTCACCATACACTTCTGCAAGCAATCGTTGAGCTTCAGCTGCACTTTTCTTCCAATTAAAATCGAAAAATAAAACTTCCCGTAAATGTTGTTTTTTTAACATAAATTCACATTTTCAATGAGCCCAAAAATAATGTTGTTGTACAAAATTCATAACAATGTAACTAAATATGGTTGACAGAAGTCAAACCTTTCCAACAAAAAAAAAACAGCTTTCATACTCAACTATACATAACAACTAACGACCTCCATTGAATAGTAACTGAATTAAGTTGCACACCTATTATATTTATAAGTATAAATACAAAATTGCCATAAAAATAATAATCTCTTGTTTCTAAAAAGTTCTATTAGAATAAATATAATACTTTTCAATTAAAAAATAAACAAAATGACTAAAATGTAGTAACAAAAACCACTCAAAAACAGTGTTTCTACAAGCAACCTTTCATTGCTGTATTGCCCCGAAAAAAACCCAATAATATATAATAAAACAAATTATTTATAATAATGTATCCACATACTATTCCCTTGGTTACAAATAACTTAAAAAATTAACGATTTCGTCGACTAAATGTACATATTGAAACAAATTTAATATACGTTTCATTTTATTCAAAATCAATGTCTATAGTTTTTCATTTGGCCATAGTTTCCCAATATTCTGTTTCATTTGCATATAATATAAATTTACCTGACCCGTCATAAACCAGTGGAGCAATAACGTAATGTAATACACCAATTCTGCCCAACGCAAGCAAGAAGAACTACGTTTAAGTTTAGATGAGTCAATATATTTGCGCACCATTATACATATTACCAATTTACGGGTCTGTCTAAATTTTTCTAAACTATATTTAAATAATTAATTAAATTTGTATTGTATATAGAATACTGATATATTTAGAATATAAATAAACGTATTTAAATATCATTTTGGCAATTTATTTAATAAAATTCTAAAGCGAACACGTTTTAAATACTTTTGTTTGGAATTATTAGGTCCGTTCGTACGAAAAGAAACGTTGGTTTACTTTTAAATTCAAAACATGGGCATCGAATTTTATTTTTACGTCGCCGGCAAATATCAAAATTTGGCAAGTAACGTAGTCTGGAAGGTCATTAATAAATAATAAAAGTAGCAGCAGAGGTCCTAAATTAGACCCCTGTGGTATTCCAGATGTAATAGCGTGGTTGTCGGAAGAGAAGCTGTTGTAAGAAACAAAAAGTAAATAAAAGAATGAACGTAAGTAAGGAGTTGGTAAAACTTAAAAGCTGACGTTTACGCAGCAGATAACTATCATTGATGCGATCGAACACCTTTGCCATGTCAATATAAATGACATCTATTTGATGCAACATATCCAACTTCCAAAACATGCTTCAAAGGTTTGTTACCGTAGTGCGTCCAACAACAAAAGCATCAGAAAAATATGGAAGGCGTACCCTCTTTCACATTTTTCTGATACCAAGAAACACATTTTAATATATGTATATGAAAAGCTTTGGAAAGGTAGGTATATTGGTATAAAACAATTTTTTATTAAATTGTTACAAAGCTATTTTGCAAAAATTATAGAAAAGTCGAAGACTGTTTTTAACGCTGTTTCTTGGCTAATCAGATTATCTCTATTATTGTCATAAACACTACTTATGAGGATAATTTGTTACGCCACGAAATGGGAGTTTATGTATTTTAGGATTTTTCATTTAGACACTATTTACTTTCACATCAAATATCAGAAATTACTTCCTTTTCTTAGTATTCCTGGCATTTAAAATATTTTTCAAACTTCAGATAGGGAAAATGTTATATCTTTTTATAAAGAGAGAAAATATCGATTTTAATCATTTTAAAATGATATTTTGGTCTATTAACAACAATGGGTGCTTCTATTGAGAGCGACTATTTTGAATTGCCCGCCATTTTGCACTCAATTGATATTGACATTTGAGGTTAGATATACTTAATGTAGAGATACAGCAAAGTATTCATGGAGCATATATAGTGAGCGAATAACAATTGTGAAAAGTTATTGTAAAAATCATGGTTCGTATGTGATAGTGCAGCTACAATTCCATGTAAAATATGGAAGTAATTGTGTGCCAGTATTCTCACAATTAAGAAGTTAATAAAAAAAATTGAAGAGAGTGGTTTGACTGTGGACGAACCACGTACGTGTACGTAGTGGGCTCTCCCCGAGAATAATATTGCTGTTGTGAACCAAAGCATGACCGGAGAACTTCAATTCGACGTTGTGCAGTTGCAGGAATTGAAGCTTAGAGACCATATAGAGAGCTGTACTCTTGCCGACTGGATGTTAGAGTAGCAAAAAGTGAATCCCTAAAGTTATCATAAGTAACTAAGGTCATTTTGAACTCGATGATTTTATTAATAGGCAAAGCTGCCTGATTTTGGGAGTCTCTTGTGGTTCAGGAAATACAAATGCATCACAGTTTGGTCTACCTTTTGGGAAGGTGATGTTATCGAACATTACTTTTTTTACATTTTTTATCCTGACAATCAATTTTTTCCGAATTGAATGAAATGAATACTTGGAACATGTTGATCAAGCAGGATGGCACTGTCTACCATATTGCAGGAGAAATACGTGCTTTATTCTAAACGATGTTTTCTGGTCGCGTAATTTCCTGTTTCGGTGATACATATTGGTCTACGTTGATAAACCTGGAATTTGGATAACTGAAAATTGTCTTGTGGTTCAGGAAAAATAAATACGGCCGATGAAGATTTCAGCTTGATGTGACTTTCGGGCAGGTGGTATTTTCGGACTTTACTTTTTTGAAATTTACCTGGAACCACATTAAGTGTGGATGGTATCCGTTGCCGTGACAGTCTAATAAATTTTTTTTGACTTGAATTGAAAGAAATGAATACTGACAGCGATATTATTATACTGACAACATGTGATTTCAGCAGTATAGCACCATCTCCTATATTACCGGAGAAATACGTGATTTATTCTAAACGATGTTTCCTCTTCGTGTAATTTATTGTTTTGGTGATACACACTAGCCTCCAAGAACGTGCGAGACAACATCTTTGGACTTTTTTCATTGGAGTTACAATCTACATTGATAATCCTGGGATTTGGAGAGCTGAAAATTCTCTCGTGGTTCAGGAAACACAAATGCATTCGGAGCAGGGTTCAGTTTGGGCAAATGGTATTATCGAATCGTACCTTTTTCCAGATTAAATTGCGTCAACTGTGGATGACTGTTGCTATCGTGTCATGTTAATAAATTTTGCCCGTCTGAATTGAATGAAATGAATATTAGCAATATGTGGTTTCAGCAAGATGGCGTTACATATTATACTGTAGGGGAAATACGACGAGAAGTCAAAATGTTCCCGGAATTGTGTCGTAGTGTTGGCAGTTGTGATGCAATCACAATAAATTTTGTACAGTACATTCCTTATGGTGCATAGTTATGACGCTGACAGGTCTGAGCAAGTCTGAACACGCAGTGTGACTGCAGTTTAGCGGAAGGTAGGAGTGTGTGGTGATCAGTTGGCGCGATGTCGCAGTTCGAGCAACGGGCGAACATCAAGTTCATGTGCAGATTGGGAAAATGTGCTTCAGAGACTTTGTTAGCCTTACAAACAGTTTACGGTGACGATTCTTTAAAGAAAACAGCCGTTTACGACAGGAATCGCTGGAAGACGAGAGTCGCAGTGGGAGACCTTCAACCTCCAGGAACGAAGGAATGGTCGAGCGAGTGAAACAATCAATCAGAGCAGACCGCAGAATGACCATCAACGAGTTGGCACAAGAAGCGGGGATCTCTCATGGATCCATACACGCAATCCTGTCAGATGATTTGAAGATGAAACGTGTCAGTGCAAAGTTTGTCCCGCGCTTGCTGAATCCGGATCAGATGGAAACTCGGAAGTTGACGGCGGCCGAATGTTTTGAAAAAAGCACAGAGGACCCGATGTTCTTGCAGACAATCGTTACTGGTGACGAGACTTGGGTGTGCGCGTACGACCCGGAAACTAAGATGCAGTCATCAGAATGGCACACATCGTCCTCTCCTCGACCAAAGAAATCACGTCATGTCAAATCGAAAACAAAAGTGATGCTCATTGCGTTTTTCGACAACGAAGGTGTGGTGCACCATGAATTTGTACCAGCTGGACAAACGGTTAACGGTCCTTTTTACGTGCAAGTTTTGAAAAGAGTGAGGGAAGCAGTTCGAAGAAAACGTCCAGGCAAATGGCAAGAAGGATGGTCACTCCATCACGACAATGCTCCCTCCCACACGCCGATTGTTGTGCAAACATGGCTTGCAGAAAAAAACATTCCAGTCCTCCAGCAGCCTCCCTACTCACCGGATTTAGCGCCATTAGATTTCTGGCTCTTCCCCAAGCTCAAAAAGGGCCTCAAAGGTAACCGTTTTGACACCGTAGAAGACATCAAAACCAACGCGACGGCTGAACTTCGGAAGATACCACAACAGGACTTTCATCGTTGTTTCCAACAATGGCAGGAGCGGTGGAGCAAGTGTGTGTGTTCAGACGGCGCCTACTTTGAAGGCGATTAAGTAACTGTGTACCTATGTTGTGGTAATAAAGAGTTAAAACAAAATTCCGGGAACTTTTTGACTCCTCCTCGTATGTGATTTATTGCAAACGACGTTTTCTACTCGCGTAATTCCCCGTGTGGACGACGTTACAGTGGCTTCCAAGATTGAATTTCTTTTTTTGGGACTACATTAAGGGCAGTGTCTACGCTGGTAAGCTTATAACGATGATTTTAAACGTAATATACAACAGGTCATCTGCGAAATCCAGCCAGATTTATGTGTGAAAATCATGGAATCATCCCTTATAGGACATTTAACTGATTTTATGTTCCATATATAATTTCTACCTGTCAGTATCATAATAAGTAAAACAAATTAAGATATTCGGTATTATTATAATTTAATTGACAAAATAGTACTTTTTTTATTAAAAGACCCCATATAACTTATATTGAAAATAAAATAACTTAAAACAAAAAAGGAAATATTTTTAATATAAATCTACTTTCAAGTAAACATAAAGACAAAGTAAACAAAAAATAAACTTCGAATTAAAATAGTAATCATAGACAAACAACTCTTATTTACTAATTAGAATTTCTAACATGGTTACTTACTTGTTCCAAAATTTTAAAATTTCTAACAATCAGTTTGTGTTTTACAATTAAAGAATTGGTTTCGCAAAACTTTAAATAAAGTATTATGACAAATATCATTACAAAAGATTTGAAATACTCCCCAATTGTAAAAGCGATTTACAAAGAACTAATCGTAAATTTTATTGAACAAATTTTCCCGCAAATATTACTGATGTGAATAATCTGTGGCTTCCCCCCACTAATTTTGCGAAAGGGAATTTATAGCAAATCGCGTGTGTTTGTCTTTAGCGTTTGACTTTAAAACGATTACTTTAGTATAAATTCTGCATTCACATAGAGTAGTTGCGTTAGATAATCTCATAAATTGACAAACACCGGTTAATATATAGAACATAAGTATTAATTTATAAATATACACACGTCTATTTAAAGTGTACTACATTCCGTGTACATTTGCGTCTCTTAATAATGAGTAAACCTGAAAGTGAAATTCTTCTTAAACCAACTGCGTCTGTCGCTGAAAATATTCCTGAAATTCGGATTGAAGGAGTTAACGTAGAACCTCTCAATGGAGCTGTTCACCATACTGACAAAGAAGAAAGGATGGCACCATTGGCGGCATCTGAGGAAAACACAGAGGATGTAAATGAACCAATATTAGATGTAAATGACGGATTTATGGGTAATAGAAATGAAGATGAAGTAGATTTAGCTGATAGGGCAGGTATTTTCCCTTCTGCACCTGGATTCGGTTCTAGTTTAAACGGTGCGTTATCTATTAGTCCGGAAAATTTACCTGATCTTAACATATACCAACATAAAAAGACCGTTGCTCAAGGCATGATGGATTTGGCATTATTTTCGGCGAATGCGAATCAATTGAGATATGTTGTGGAAAGTAGCAATCATCCGTATTATTATCCAGGAATCGTACTGATATCGTTTAGTTTGCTGTTTCAAGTAAGTGTTAATAATGTTTGGAATAGAGGTAGTTAAATTAATGAAATTTCATTATTATCTTATTTTTGAAAGTTTTATTATTTCAACACAATATTAGCGATTAATTTTTGAAAAGTAAATTGATCATTGTATGTGTAAATATGTTGTAAATAATAGGTATTAAATGATATGCAAATATTCGTTGCATTACATTCTTCGCGTTTTGTAAAATATTGTTGATTCATACACTCCGCGCAACATGAATAGGACCAACTGCATATATGACATTTGTAGTTGGTATAAACATGGTAGCGCGCTGGAATTGTTATTTTCGAAAATAAGAGGGTTGATAAAAAGATGTATGTAGGTACCAAATATAATTTTTGTAAAAGTCAGTGCAAATGTACGTTACTAATGACAATAAGTAGAGTAATTAAACGCCACTTGAATACGACCAATCTACAAAATAAAAGATTCGTTTGCAATAACAAAATACTTTATTGTTCAATAATGAGTACTTTTGCCATTATTTCTTATAACCTCAAATAGTCGGGATGGAATGGAATTATACAGGGTTCTCAAGTAGTCAACGGGAAGTTCTGCCCAACTTCGTTTCAGCGCCTGCTCTAGTTCGTCAGCGCAACTGAATTGGGTAGCATTGGAGTACAATTTACGCGGCAACCATCCCCAAACATTTTCTATGATGTTCAGGTCGGGGGAGAGCGATGGCCAATCGAGAACCTCCATGCCTTGTTCTTGAAACCAGCGTCGAACAATGCGCGCGGTGTGAATACTGGCATTATCCTGTTGGAAAATAAATGGCCCACCTGCCATAACGTTGGAAAATTTGTCTTTCACCTGTTGCAGCAGCTGGACGTACTTTTCCGAATTCTGTCTGCCCTTCACTATTACTAAATCAACAGGTCCGTTATAGGAAACAGCTCCCCATACCATGACTGAACCAACATCGGCTCGCCTTCGTGACTGAATCACTTCATCTTTACGTAAATCGTGGAAATAATAAGAAAACCCATCCGGGCCATCTAAATTAAACTTCTTCTCGTCACTGAAAATAACAGTTTTCCATTCTCTTGTCCACCCCATTTTTGCTTGAGCAAACTGAAGACGTGCAGTGCGCTGAAATTCCCTTAAAGGAGGCCGTCGTTTAATTTTCAAACGTTTTAAATGCGGACAGGTCTTCAGTAACTTCTGTACAGTTCTTATCGATGCATTCGTTCCAACGTTATTCGCGATTTGTCTTGCCGTTAATGCCGAATTCGATGCTTCGCGTAATATGGCTCGACGTTCTTTCTTAGTTGTAACGAATGTTGTTCGCCCTTTAAAACGTTTTCCATAATTTTCGGGATCCCTAATAAAAATGTTCACAACCTGGTGTGATCGACTTATTTTCTTTGCAGTAGTCCTTGAGGAATGAATTTTTCCAATTTCTTCCATACTTAAGCACTTCTGTCGTCCCATCGTTGCACAATACCCTTAATTACAGATGTTTGTTTATCCGGATACACGTTGTAACTCGACACTCATCCGGTAGCTTACTATTAAATACTGGTCGTATCCAACCGGCGCGGTGCATTTTATATGTATGTGGTACTTACGTCACCCAATGCATAACGTTAGGCACTATTGCGCAATAATGCGTATTATTTGCCATATCATACCATTACAAACTTACATTGTATTTTTAGTAAATGAATTGTTTTTCAAACCACCGAAAGCTTGCAATAAGTCGGGTGGTCCTATTCATGTTGCGCGGAGTGTACATAAATCACTGAATATTTCATCTTATATTAATATTTTTTTCTTTAACCTGTTGTTTATGCTAGTGTTTACAACTGTATTTCATTTCATTCTCGTTACGAGGTTGTTAGTTACGAGGGCGGATCAGTAATTAGTGAAACTAGACAAGAAAACAATTTTTTTGGAAGAAATTATTTTATTTTTCAATATACTGTCCTCATTACATTTAGTTAATAGATATTCAAGTCTTTTCATTCCTTTAGAAAAGTTGTCAAGCTATTCGAAATATAATATTATTTTACCCAAATTTCTAGCTGCCGAGTCAAAGTTTTCACTTAATTAAATTTTCAAGTAATATTGCCAGCATCATTATCATAATCCCAATCTCTTTAACCATTATGTTTTCGAGAATTTTTGATCAAGACGGACTCATAAAATAGAAATTGATATTTTCCGAAAAGAAACTGATGTTAATAGATTTAGCGTGGTGGATTCAATCACAACATGCAACAAAAGATAGCTTCATTAAATTTTCTTATCAATTGCTTGCTTAGTTTTCCACTAATAAAAGTAAGATACGAAAGAAAACTATATTTTATTAAGAAAAACGCGAGAAATAACGGTTTTGGTTCGGAAATAATAAATAGATTAATTAGGAAAGCTAATTTAAGAGAGTCAATCCAGGATACCACAAAACAATCGAGACAAACAATTTATATGCTTACCATTTCACTCAATGAATTTAAATAGGGTTTTTAAAGGGCGCTGTTATCAAGTTACATTTTGGTCCAATAATTCTATTTAATCTCTCCTAGGAAGCGAAAGACAAAGTCGAATTAATTCAGAAATAGGAGATTTCCGAAATAAAATGTCTAGATTGCAATAAACAATACATTGGTTAGACAAAACGTTCGATTGGAACCCGGTGTAAAGAATATATGGCTTGAACTTAATCGACCTGAGAAATCTAGTTTAGCAAGGCACGCGCTAGAAAGTAATCATAGTGTAACCGCCGATTGTCTACATTTAATCAAAAATATAAATAAATACATTTCAAAAAAACATAAAACTACGTGTCAGACACCGAAAAGGGTCCAATAACATATTCTTGCCTCTTTGATTTCCTGGAAAACAAAAATACCACCGTTAAAAAAGATTCGCAAGTATAAGCGGGAAATGTATTTTGAGATAAGTGGTTAGTTTTTAAGACTAGAGCATATTTTAAATTATGTGAAACGAAACTACAGCGTGTGTTTGGCTTCTGACAGTTAATGTGATTTATTTTCTGTCGATGATGACAATTTAGTTGTCGAAATACGTATACAGAATACGAGCATCATTGTGAAAAGGGGTTTTATTTACCTTTTTTGATTAATTCAATCAACCACAGTTTCTATTAAAATTTACCTTCATTGAGCATGCAATAATTATCTGATTGTGAATTTTTGAATCTTTTGTGATACTGCAGTGTAAGTATAATGATTTGTTTTCTCTGCGTAGATTTATTATCTCGCGCATATCACAAGACGTGTGTTTACTTTTGCGATTTTTCTTTACAAATGCATCGAATGCTTGTTTTTCAAAAATATATGATATGAGTATAGAGTGGAATGCATGAAAGCTTTTGTAACATTTACAAATTTTTTTGTAGTTTAAGTATGTAAGAGTAACTTTTATATTCAAACAAGTAATAAAAGCTCTTTAACAACACTAGTATTTGTATTATACATACGTATTTCGATGACTAAGTTGTTATCTTCAGTAGGCGGAAACAGTATTGAAGCATGGGTTCACAGAAAAGCTACACAGAAAAACCGCGAAACACTATATTAGACATTCACACAACCATT
Organism: Dermolepida albohirtum; assembly: GCA_031893035.1. Lineage (NCBI taxonomy): Eukaryota > Metazoa > Arthropoda > Insecta > Coleoptera > Scarabaeidae > Dermolepida > Dermolepida albohirtum. The sequence continues at coordinate 65,277 of JAVIWB010000176.1, read as the reverse complement.
GCTTTAAAAATTCAGATTTCGCTACTTACAACTACCAATCTTTTCCACTACACACCTCCTCGTTAATCGCAAGGCCCTTTTTACTGGATGAAATTATTATATATTATGTTCAGTGCATGTTTATAACGAGTTGTTATTAAGTGTTTAATTTGACTGACATATATAATATTAAATCATATATGTCACATTTCGGATTTAGCTTAACATCTTTCATGTACTTTCATATATCTTAAAAGAGATTTAATTGAATTGTTGGATAGAAAAGCAATTAAGTCTATATTCTTTGACAACTCTATTTACATTTTTCGTAACTGTATGATACGGTAAGTACATCAAAATTTAGTTGAAGTAACAAAAAGTATTCAAAAATAAAAATAATGTTTTAAAATTGGATAGACGTCCGATTCTGCAGTCATGTTTATACAGATTATTAGAATAGTTACAATCAGTAAAAAGAGGCAAGCGATTAACGTTAGGGTGTGTAGTGGAAAGGAATTCTAGTTTAAGTAGTGATTTAAATGAGAAATTTAAGGGCAGTATTTATATAGAAGTCTAGTAAAATGTTTCACGCAGTTTTACTATGAGCCTGTGGTTTAACACTGTGTTTCCTTACTTTTGAAGATGGCATTGTTGAATAAAAATTAAAATGCTACACCGTATGATATTTACATTTGATAACTTTGAATATTCATTGGCTATACGAAAATTTTTGAGATTAATTGTAGATTCGAAAGCCAAAATTAGAAGTTTTTCAAATAATTTTCTGTCAACAACAGTTGGCAAGTTTTGTAGTGCGTAAAAATGATTGAATAACGTCTTGCTAAAACACAAAATTATGTTTATGATAATAAATACAATTTTTTGACTATATTACATGACCATGTAATATTCGAATATACAATATTTGTAGATTATAGTGGCTGAAATACACAGTAGTAATTTATTGGGTTTCTTCACGTGTTGTCACATGGTTTCCGAAAAAATTAAAACCGCAGCTATTTGTACACGCAACTACGAGTAGTAGTACATAATGCATAAACATGTGTATAATCCGTTGCGTTAACAAAAAAAAAAGGAAACAATGAAAGATAATTATTTGATATATTACATCATTAGGAAGAACACAGAGATAGTGTGACGTAAATGTTAGGTTTATCAATTAGCTATGGCAATTTCCAAGAAATATTACTCTATTTTACAAAGTTTCCGTAATTTAATTGTGTTAGAACTATAATAAGTTTGAAATAGAAAGTAAAAGAAAATGTATACGCCATCGATTGAATGAAATATTTTTCCTTTAAATTGATTAAGAAACAATGACATGTGTAAAGTATAGATAACTTGACGAAAGCAAGATTGTGGTAGAAATAATTTAGTAAAGTCGATAGACAACCAATATTTAAAACATACCACATAAATCTGTACATATATTACATAATATTATGCATTACCATATATAATGATATGAAACTGTATTGAAACAGTTCTTAGTAGAGGAATTGTTGTTACATAATCTGCTTTCGAGACAAATGTAGCGACCATCTTTTTGGAGACGCTTCGAGAACGGATGACTTGTCGCCGTTTCTTCACTTTAAAACGCTCAAACAGACGATTGGCGTTTATTTTCTAGCTCGTATGAGTAAATCCAAGATTCACTACCTGACAATGTTGTATACGTTTTTAGAGTTTCCGGCGTTGTGATATAGGGTTTTTGGCACCAATTCACCCTAACTGCTTTCTGTTCTTCGGTCAACAGTTGTGGTATCCAACGGGAAACTAATTTTTTTGTATACAATTCCTTATACAAAATATTTTGAATTGAGGTTTTTGAAATGCCCAATAATGCTTTAATATGGCGATACGTCGATCTTCGTTGATGATCTTGCGCACACCATCGACGTTTTCCTAAGTGACTGCTGTTTTTGGTGAACCTGCTCTTGGAGCGTCGCTAAGACTAATCCGTCCACGTTTGAATTCTCCATACCTAGGGAAATTGTTGACTTATGTGGTACTTCATTGCCGAAAGCATTAACCAACTTGGCGAGGCATTCCTGTTGAGATAATTATCTACGAAAATTATAAAAAATTATTCCGCGAAAATGTTCTCAGTTTAGTTGCATAACTTGTCAACTTTGACAGTTCGTTGTAGTTACAACATTACACATATCACACTGAAACTCTGAATTTAGATTAACTGAAATTGGAGGTTAATTTTTAGTACTAACATTTGATTAGTGGCACCCTCTATATCCCATTATGCAAGGACCACTTTGATTAATTTTCTTTCAAAGATAGTATATGTCAAGATATAATCAAAAAAGTGACATAAATTAAGTTATGAACATTAAATTTAAGTAGATAAATTAACAATTATATATAAGAAACGCCGCTAAAAATTGAAACCCGTTTAATCTTTGGTGTCTGCAAACAGCCTTTGTCAAATGTGCATAAAAGTTACGCCCTTACACAAGTATACACATAAAGACACGGTATAAGTTTGTTAATTTTGAAAATGTTTGTGTGATTGAAAACTTAGAGTACTACACATAACAAAAATAATAAAATAAAACGTGTCAGGACTCAGAAATATTTATATATATTGGGTTGGCAACTAGTAAGTTTTTACTGATAGAGAGCGTTGCTTTATTTTTTGTATAACGTATGTTAGTGCTGTACTTTACCGTTTGTCGCGTGATACTAGTCACATTGACGTAACTTCAGAAGCAAGTAGTGCGTGATTTTTATTAAAACTATTAGTTGTGGGTTAATTTTAAATGGAGTGCAGAAACGAACATTTTCGACATATTTTACTATTTTATTTCCGTAAAGGAAAGAAAGCTGCTGCGGCTCACAGAAAGATATGTGAAGTTTATGGTGCTAATTGCTTAACAGAGCGCACGTGTCAGAATTGGTATAAAAAATTCCGTTCTGGAGATTTTTCCCTCAAAGGTGAGCAACATGAAGTTGATGATGACCAAATCAAAGTCATAATTGAAGAGGTTCGTCATATAACTGTTCGAGAGGTTGCGGAGAGGCTACATATGTCGCACACAACAATTGAAAAACATTTAAAATGTCTTGGGCTAGTTAAGAAGCTTGATATTTGGGTACCTCACGAATTGAAAGAAATTCATTTAACACAAAGAATCAACTTTTGCGATATGCACCTTAGACGAAATGAAACCGACCCTTTCTTAAAAGAATCATCACTGGTGATGAAAAATGGGTCCTGTACAGTAACATAGTTCGAACACGATCATGGAGCAAACACGATAAACCAGCTCAAACCACATCGAAAGCTGAATTGCATCCACAAAAGATCATGCTCTCAGTTTGGTGGGATTACAAAGGTGTTGTGTTTTTTGAGCTGCTTCCAAGGAACCAAACGATCAATTCTGATGTTTACTGTCAACAATTAATAAAACTGGATGAAGCAATCAAAGAAAAACGGCCAGAATTGTCAAATCGGAAAGGTGTAGTTTTCCACCAAGATAATGCAAGGACTCACACATCTTTGGCAACTTGTGGGAAACTATTGGAGCTTGGCTGGGAAGTGATGCCACATCCCCCATACAGCCCTGATCTAGTACCATCTGATTACCATTTATTTCGAAGTTTGCAGAATTCTTTGAATGGTAAAACTTTCACAAATGACGATGACCTTCACTCGCACCTGGTTCAGTTTTTTGCTGATAAGGACCAGAAATTTTATGAGCGCGGAATCATGCAGCGGAAAGAAAGATGGCAAAAAGTCATTGAGCAAAATGGAAAATATATAATTGATTAAAAACTATTCTTTGTTTAAAAAAAAGTGTTTTATTTTATACTACAAAACCGAAAGTACTTAGTTGCCAACCCAATATATAAAAGAAACTATTCAAAAAAATCCATTTAAAAAAAAATATATAAATATAAAAGGTATACAGGTTAAAAAGAAAAATAAAAAGTAACTTGAAAAAGAAAAAAAATTATAGTTAGAATAAAAAAAGAAAATGAGTTCATTTAGCAACAAAATTTAAAACTAAATCAAGTTTCGTAGCCGAGCCCTATACGCTTTTTTTAAATTTAAATACTAAAAATAAAATTATTGCAGACGTCGAAAGTAAAACAATTCATTAAATTAAAATGAAAATAATTTTTATTGTATGTGTATTTATAAATTGAAAGAAAGGAAGAATAGTCAGATTCAAAACGGGAGTATCATTATTAACATCTTGCCAATTATACTTTGGGAAAATGTTTCGCCACTTTGGTCATTCTATTGTATTTACATGAAGTTTTAATATTTAAAAAGTAGCAGCACTTTATTAGTAAGGTAGATACATACATACGTTAAAGGAGGTTGGATGTTTTATAATACTACTATGATTCCTAACTCTAGTCTTTATGAGACGAATTCATCTTCTGAATTTGTGGAAATAAATTCCAACATGGAAAAAATATTTTAGCACGATTTTATTCTATTAAATTAAAAACAAATTAATAAACTTATCAAACCATTTATAAAAGCATAAACATTAAGTTTGTCTTAATTTCATATGTACATGCATAAGTGCAGTTATACAAAGAAAATGTAATATTTACTACATACCATATGTTGTAAATGATAAATTAGTGCAGCTAAATATAGCACTTGGCATTAATAACCTTTAGACTGATATCACGAAAAATATTTTTATGCTGCTGAATAAAACAAAGCATCCTTATGCACCATGATTATCACTCAGTACATTTGCTTTCTACATAATTTGTGCTATTCAAATAATGAGTATTTAATTGTTCTAATTGCGAAATGTAATACACACTATTTATTTTAATAATAGTAATAATAATCTTTAGTTTCATAAGTTATGCCAGAGTATACAAATAAATACAATTTAACGTAGCAAATGAAGTTATACAAACTTATGAAAATCACAAGACGCAAGTGTAGAATGCAGCAAATTTGTCGTACCTGTTGAAAGTCAACGTTCACCACCCTAGTTGCGGTCATAAATCGCAGGGTATTGTTAAATTGATCGGTGACAATTAATAATAATATGAGAAAACACATGGACTAGAAACTATTTATTTAACACTTATGTACGAATTTGTTTTTGATACGAGGGTAGGCGTTTATATTTCGGCAACTGGCAACACTGTTAGTGTTGCTTCCGATCTGATGATTGCATCGTGAATTTGTCATTTTTGATAATATATTTACCTTGACAGTTTTATTATCCGGTCGCTATATCTATTGTTGACAGTAACTTGAAAATTTTATGTCAGCGAAAAAATGGAATTCACTCGCGAACAGTATCTCAACAAGAATGCATGGACGAGCTGAATTCTTTATATGGTGATGAAGCACCATCGAAAACTACAGTATATCGTTGGTATAGTGAATTCAAACTTGGACGGCGTTCTTTGGACGATGAATTTCGTGAAGGTCGTCCCACAAATGTTGTTGTGTCGGAAAACATTAATGCAGTGTCTGAATTGATAATGCAAGACCGTTATGTGACATACAGTGAGGTCGAGGCATCTCTAAGTATTAGTAACACCAGCGCGCATAAGATCCTGCATGAACATTTAGCCGTTAAGAAACTATGTTCACGTTGGGTACCACATAATTTGACAACCGTTCGAAAAAAGACTGGCATCGATTGGTGCCAAGAAATGCACAAAAAATACAATGGCGGTGCTTCAAAGAACATTTATAAAGTCGTCACGGGTGATGAATATTGGATCTATGCGTATGAGCCCGATAGTAAACAGCAGGCGACTATGTGGGTATTCCAAGATGAGCCAAAAACAACAAAAGTTGTTCGCGCACGAAGCACATCAAAACAAATAGTCGCCTGTTTTTTCGGAAAAACCGGTCACGTTGCAACCTTGCCTTTAGAGAGTTGTAGAACAGTCAATTCCGCATGGTACACAACTATTTGTTTGCCAAAACTTTTTGAAGGAATAAAGAAAACGACAGATCATTCTCCACCATGACAATGCGAGCTCTCACACGTCGGTTCAAACAATTGAATATTTGACCGGCCAAAACATTGAATTGATGAGCCATCCGCCGTACAGCCCTAATCTAGCTCCCTGTGTTTTCGTTTTCCCGCACGTGAAAAATAAACGTCGTGGTCAACGGTTTTCTACGCCGGAAGAGGCGGTTGAAATATTCAAAACACATATTTTGGAAATACTGCCTTCACAGTGACAGCAATGCTTTTCGAATTGGTTTAAACGAATGCAAAAGTGCATTGATTTCCAAGGAGAATATTATTAGAATTTTTTTTTGTTTGCTATTCCCGAAATATAAACGGCTACCCTCGTACAATTTTAAAATTCGCGATGTACGAAATCATTGTTTGTTAATGAAACTATTTAAACTGAAGAAGGCAATAAGTCTCTCTATGGTAACTAAAATTGTTGTGTATAATACGACTGCTTGTTAAATTCTGACTGAAAATAAATACCTTTGCATTTAGTAAAACTCGGGTACAATAAAAATAACTATTAAAGTTTAGATGTCATTCTAAGAATATTAAAAATAATGACAGTGAGTAATCCTGAAGTTAAAAGATACACTAATGAAAATAAGAATAATAAATCTTAATATTTTATTACATAGTTTGAGACCTAATATCAGAAAAGAATATATATACAAAAAGATTTCTAGTCGAACGTGAGCAAAAGAAAGAAACTTCTATTCATATTATAAAGTTTGACTATGTTCAAATATCCCAATACACTAAAGAAATGCGCGTCTTTGAGCCATCGATAAGAATAATTAAGAACTAGGAAATTTTACAAATTAGTCTAAGTGCATTGTAAACTAATGGAAATTTTAAATTGTCGGAAACACACAAACTACTTATTGTTGTATTGACAATTAATATACTAAAAGGTTTTGCTAAAGATTAAAATTATGATATCCCAAAATATACAATACATAAATATTCAGGTTTTCCGAACAGTGCCCAATCTTCCACTCGAACCTTGAAGTAGCAAAACATATATTTTAAACAAAAAGAATAATGCCTTAAACTAACTTAATCTAACTGTGCAAATCACTCCGCAAAATGATACAGGAGGAAAAAAGAAAGATGGAAAAAAGTGTATATACATATGATGTTTAGTTCCCATTCGTAGTCTTTACAAATGATATTACTTTTCAATAATGTAGCTTGGCATCTTATATCTAAAGTTCTTGATTGAACTATTTCGACATAATTATGCTCTGATACAGTGGCGGCTCGTGAGTATTTAACATGGTGAGGCAGATAGAATAATAAATATTCAAAATTGTTTACAATTGATTAATAAACTCTATATACCTACTGCATATAAAAACAGTTTATATATATTTATATACATATATATATATAGGGCTTCCAGTACAAACAGGGCTGCCAGACGTGAACTGAGCCCTATATCGCGCCCCATTCGATTTTTAAGGGAAAACGAAGTTTCAAAGCAAACCCTTGTGAAACGAAAATAAATATTCTAAAAAATCAAACAAATTCTAAAAACATTAATCGAAAATAAGAACTCAATCTTCTAGGATTTAAAAATAAAAAATAAATACATTCCTATTATAATATAAAATTTAATAAATAACAAATATATACATATATATGTATATATATAAATCAACAACAATCTAATAACAAAATTTCAAAATTACATGCAAAATGAAAATATTTTAAAATACAGAGAATTTCCTTTATTGGCATTGCACGTAGAATTACATTTAATAGATTTTACTTCTTGTATAGCAAAGGTATCCTCCGGTTTTTTGTGTTAGCAAAATAATCAATTACATCATTATAAAATCGTTCATCCCTCGTCATCGTTTTAACCAATTCCTTTTCGATTGCAATTAGTGCACAGTTACTAAGGCTTTGTTGTCCAATTGTATTTCTAACATACGATTTTATACGTTTCAATGTGGATAAACTTCGCTCAACGGACGCGGAAGTTACCGGTATGGTAACTACTATACTTAGCAATTTAAAAAGTTCTGGCATACAGATGGCTAACTTTTGTTCGTGCATAAATCTTAACATTTCACATGGTGTTTTAGAATTACCAAGGAGTTGCATGTCACCATAAATAACAGCTAATTCATTTTTTAATTGAATTTGATCAAAAAATTTATATTGTTCAAACAAATTATTTAAGAGCCTCTGAGGAAATGCCTTCGAATATTCTTCAAATTTACTTTCTGTTAATAAATCAAAAAAAGCAAGTTTTTCTAAATCAATAAATCTAATTTCAATTTGACTAATAAACGTATCTAGAATTTCAAAAAATAATTTTCTATAATTTTGTTTAGTATCTGGAACGTCATCAATTCTACGCCTTTTATGTGCAACAGATACGTCAGACATCGAATTTTCGTATACAGTACTGAAATATGTATCACACTCCCGAAATTCTCTAAACTTATCAAGCAAAAAACGTAATTATTATTATTATTATTGAAATTTCTGTTAGACTTACCGTGTATTGTAAGAGATTTTGATAAACCAGGGTTTGGTCTTGGAAGGTTTTTGACATATAATTGATCTTCTACCGATAGAACAACAAACGTATTTCTTATTAAAAAATCTACAATGTCTTGTGTATTTCTTACATTTTCTAAATCCATATTCACAATTTTTAAATCACTGAAAATATCACTAAACAAATATTAAAATATTTAACCTAACTTTGTGATTCCCCCAAGTTTAACTGCTGTAAGTTGCGATTCGGGCCGAGAATGTCAGCCTCGAGTATATTCGGTAGTTCGGCGATTGTGATTCGATGAGAGGCTCAGTTCAAATTGGCTTCAGGCTAAATAATACATACATACATACATACATTGACATCTAAATAATATCTACTTGAAACAATAAAAATACTCCTGTTAAAACTTAAAACATATTATTTGCGTGGAGGAAATATTGAGAAACTGTACAAGAAGAATGTAAACCTTTAGACATCTTTATATCATTAAATAAATACTTAATTTATCCTATTAATAATGCTTTCTATATTATTAAAAAATTCAAAAATCTCACAATAAAGTTAGAAAAATCTATTAACTTTTTGAATATTTTTTCTTCTTTGTTATCTTAAATATGTAGTTAATACTTTACTGTAATTTCCATAGAAATTGAGAATTTTTTTGACTGCTGTAGTGCGTTATAAATTTTCAATGAGAGGCAATGAGTGGCCGGGCCTCAAATATTCGTGTTTAGTAGGGATATACATAGATCAAGCATGAAGTTGGTCGGGGCAAGTATACGCGCTCGTACATTCGCACGGAATTAAAATGAAATGATAAATTTGTACTTTGCTTGTAATGCCGGTTTATTTAAAACTATTTTCTTATTGTTTATAAGATAAATTCTGAATAAAAGATGATAATTAATTTATAAAGAATTTTAAAAGTATACATATTATTCTTGTTATAATTCCAAGATTTAGATGGTGAGGCACTGCCTCACCTGCCTCACCTGACCAGCCGCCACTGCTCTGATACTAATACGCCGAACAAGCCTCATAGCGGTTTTGTAGAGACTATCTTTTAGTCTGTGGGAGACGTGACTGTACTTACAAATACCGTAGATATATCTGAGGCAGTAGTTCTATATGATATTGTACTTTCAATTTGGAGGTAGCGTTAAAACATGGCTAGTACACTGACATGCAAATCGAGAATTGTGAGAGAACGAGTGAATTACTAAGAATTATTTTAACATTCTTTGATGAATATTTTCCATGAGGGTGATGTAATACTGATTTGTTTTTAAATCTGAAAGAATTATCTAAAAACAGATTCAGGTTTTTGGTACATTGCTTAAAATTGCTGGTAAATTACTTTAAATACGTGGTTGTTATATTATCTAAACTCAGTTGGAGACGAGCTAGAGATTTGCGAAACTGTAAAGACTCAAAAGAATAACACTATTGCGTATTATCTGAATATACATATTTGAACATTGCAGGTGTATATGTATATTGTAAAATATGTTACAAATATACAGTGAGTTCATTATTGATTGAGATGGAACCTTATGCAGCCAAACATACACTATTGGTAGCCTTACATTAAAAATTCCCTAGACCCTAGAAATCTATAGTTTTAAAAAAATTATCCAACACACTTAATATGAAATTAAATTCAACTTACCGCTCTAACCACCAAAAATTTACCAATACTTCTGAAAATTACTGATAATTGATAACACGTAATTACAAATCAAATAAGGCAAAATGTCAAACAATTTAGTAGGGTTATAAAGAGAGATCTGTTACGATCTAGTTACAAGGATATTTCATACCAACTGTAATCTTTGTTGTTGTATACTTGGTTGCATAATCTGTCTCAATCTTTATTGAACACATTGTATATAAAATAACAATGGGCTAAAGCTTAATACCTAAGGAATGCCAGATGTTTATAAATACAATGCTGTCTGAAACGCTGTTTGATAGTTTAACAGATTGTGAATTGTTTGAAAGATTGTTTCTCAGTAATTTTATAGCTAATAATTTATCATTTCCATCAAATTTCTAAATATTCTCGACTTAATATTTTAAGTAGTCTTTTTTTCCACCAACAAGTTAATGTGATAATTATTATGCTACGATTGAAGAGATTCACTCAGTATTTCCTCCCAATGACTATACTACTGTGGGCAAAAAATAGTAAGACTTTGTTCATAATTTTTAAATTCTTAATTTATTCTTCCAAATCTATTTCGTCCCCCTCAAAGTAATCCCCCCTGGCCCCAATACACTTGTGCCAACGTTTCTTCCAATTCTCGAAACAGTTGTTAAAGTCAATTTCAGGAATAGCCTTCAATGCGCGTAGCGATTCACGTTTAATGTCTTCAATTGACTCAAAACGGTTTCCTCGGAGCGGTCGTTTGAGTTTTCTGAATAGCCAGAAGTCACACGGAGCTAAATCGGGCGAATACGGTGGTTGCGGCACGATATTTTTGAAAATTTGAGGAAAAACTCACGAAGAATTAATGCAGTATGCGACGGTGCATTATCGTGGTGCAAAAACAAAGAGTTATCGGCCCATAATTCTGACCTCTTTTTACGAATAGCATTGCACAAACGACGCATAACACTCAAATAGTATTCTTTGTTGACAGTTTGGCCGGTCGGAAGGAATTCGGAGTGCACCACACCTCGATAATCGAAGAAAACTGTCAACATAACCTTGATTTTTGACTTGCTTTGACGTGGTTTTTTGGGCTTCGGCTCACCTTTGATACGATATTGGGCCGATTGATCGTCTGTTTCCGGGTCATAAGGGTAGATCCAAGTCTCATCTCCAGTTATGACGCCTTTCATTTTGTCTTGATAGTCGGAAAGCATTCTTTCACAGACGTCAACGCAACTCTGTTTTTCGAAAAAATTGAGTGATTTTGGAACAAATCGTGCTTTCACTTTTCTTAGGCCCAAATGATCTTTCAAAATGGTTTTCACTGATCCTTCCGATATTACAACGATGCCAGTAAGGTCTTTGACTGTTAATCGTCGATTCTTAAGCACCAATTCCTTGACTCTATTCATCAGTTGATGTTGATGGTTGTCCTGGACGTGGTTCGTCATCAACGCGTTCTCGACCCTCTTTGAATAATTTGTACCAATCAAAAACACTTACTCGCGACAAACAATTATCACCGAAGGCCTTTTGCAACATTCTGAACGTTTCGGCACCAGAAATTTGGTTCCGTACACAAAATTTAATGGAACTTCTTTGTTGAATAATTTCACTCATTGTAAAAATCGCCGAATGCACTTTTTGTACATCAGAAAGACAAGCGTATATTAAACACTAATGATTATTTTGATGTGACATTTGGCACAGATGTCACTGACAGTCATACCAACCTAGTAAGAAAATATTTCGACGAATGGGTTTTCGCCTGAAATTTAAATTAAAGTCGTACTATTTTTTGCTCACAGTAGTATGTTCAATACATTTCTTCCATTTTATACTGTTGATATTTTCAATAGTGTTCATTATTAACTCTTTTATATTTACCATTTTAATTGTGGTGTTTTCAAATGCTATATCATTTTTTATCGAGACCAGATTAATTCTCTGGGGTTCAGTTCGCAGTGGTACAATGGCAGTCTTAAAACGTTTGTGTGCTTCTTTTACCATTTCGTCCACTACATATAATTGTCCGATATTCTTTGTACTTTGTTGGAAAGAACACTTATTTTTACGCTTCTTTAACATGTACTAATATGACTTTAAAAAAAATATATTATTTCCAGAAATTACAATGAAAACTATATAAACTAAAGGAAAGTAATAGTAGATACAACAAATACTTAATATGTGCAATAACATGCTTAAACAGTAATAACGTTGACATAACAATAGTCTAACAATTCGGCTGTGTGAAGATGTATTGTACGGGATCACAAAGTAAATTGAAGAACAAAGTATAGTACCGAAAGATTGTCTAAACGCCTATTATTAACACATAACAACGCATAGATATTTGTAAAATTGGCGGAAAAATTTATAAAATGAATACAATAAATTTTTGCAGAAACAAATAGAGAACACTAGGATTATGTCTAACCGTCTTGGTGAACAGCTTGTAACATATTAATAATAACGTCAAATGCAATATCATATCTATTTTGATCTATTTGTTGTTTGAGTTTATAGGTTAGCTTGTGTTTGTTGTATAATCAAATAGGCTGCAGTCATAACCTCACATTCACATGTCAAACTTTTGAATTTTTTCGCCCCAAATTTTTTTCTCGGAGTGTATCTTTTAAAACGACCGTGCTGCTTGACTGGCCAAATTGAATTGGTTGTAGTATAGAAGGCTAACAACTAAATTTTACCAAACATGTCATTAATATCATATCAATCCAATTAATGAACAACCGGCTTATCGAAAGTATTGCAATTTTAAATAAAAATTATTTCTTATTGACAAGTTATTGTGTAGCAGAAAATATACAATTTTTTTATCATTATGTAGCAGTACTTTCATTTTATTATACAAAACAGGATATGGTTATGTATTTTGAAAATTTGGAAACCCATTTTGTCAACTACGATATCAATGTATTATTGCATGGTGTGCAACTGTTATGCCAATAGAACCGAATCTTTTACGATATCATAATTGACCCATAAACCGCAATTTCCGTTAAATACAATATTTATTATCTAACAGATTTGCTTATTTGTAATAAATATCTACTTTTTAAATAAATGTCACAATATTTGCAAATTGCTAACTGAAAGTACAAAACATATCTTTCTCAACACCTGTTTCCTTTTGCTATCACCCCGTACGTATTACATTAGGTAACTAATATGATTGCCACATTATCGGCATTCATTTGCTAATTGTTTTTCTGTTAATTTAGTATACCGTCTAAGAATTTAAAAGTTACAATTCAATTAGAAAAATATTAAATATTTTTATCGTGAAAATAAAGTAGTCCTAAGTTTTAATGTACCTGATTTATTCAAAAAATTGCAAATATAAAAATACCCGAATTTACAGTTATCGTCATTTTGGAATAAATAAAACATTTTTAATATTTTCGCTTTTATTATGTATATATGTAGGCACTTATTCTATCGGTTTGGGAATTTTCTAATTCCGGTGGAAAAAAATTTTTAACTTTGCTGATGATTTATTGTTTGTTTGGTTGTCTTTGAACTTCATAGTGATGAATGTATATTTCAGAAAATGTTTGTAAAGATTTAGTTTAAAAATATATACTTTTACTGGTAATTACTTTTTTTTGTCACATGATATGTATTTACAAGCTCAAAAAGATTCACAATTTGATTAATACAAGGACGCTTCATCGTCGCAATCATGTTTTGAAATAATATAGGGGTACCATTGAACTTTTAATTTTTCAAAAAATATGTTGATATAGTATATTAAGAAAATCTTATTGAACATTAAAGTGAGACCAAATACTAAACCAATAAATTTCCAAGTATTATGAATTATGTTTAATAATTCGGCCTTCGGTGATAATTGTTTGTCGCGAGTAAGTGTTTTTGATTGGTACAAATTATTCAAAGAGGGTCGAGAACGCGTTGATGACGAACCACGTCCAGGACAACCATCAACATCAACTGATGAATAGAGTCAAGGAATTGGTGCTTAAGAATCGACGATTAACAGTCAAAGACCTTACTGGCATCGTTGTAATATCGGAAGGATCAGTGAAAACCATTTTGAAAGATCATTTGGGCCTAAGAAAAGTGAAAGCACGATTTGTTCCAAAATCACTCAATTTTTTCGAAAAACAGAGTTGCGTTGTCGTCTGTGAAAGAATGCTTTCCGACTATCAAGACAAAATGAAAGGCGTCATAACTGGAGATGAGACTTGGATCTACCCTTATGACCCGGAAACAGACGATCAATCGGCCCAATATCGTATCAAAGGTGAGCCGAAGCCCAAAAAACCACGTCAAAGCAAGTCAAAAATCAAGGTTATGTTGACAGTTTTCTTCGATTATCGAGGTGTGGTGCACTCCGAATTCCTTCCGACCGGCCAAACTGTCAACAAAGAATACTATTTGAGTGTTATGCGTCGTTTGTGCAATGCTATTCGTAAAAAGAGGTCAGAATTATGGGCCGATAACTCTTTGTTTTTGCACCACGATAATACAAAATTTTTAACTTTGCTGATGATTTATTGTTTGTTTGGTTGTCTTTGAACTTCATAGTGATGAATGTATATTTCAGAAAATGTTTGTAAAGATTTAGTTTAAAAATATATACTTTTACTGGTAATTACTTTTTTTTGTCACATGATATGTATTTACAAGCTCAAAAAGATTCACAATTTGATTAATACAAGGACGCTTCATCGTCGCAATCATGTTTTGAAATAATATAGGGGTACCATTGAACTTTTAATTTTTCAAAAAATATGTTGATATAGTATATTAAGAAAATCTTATTGAACATTAAAGTGAGACCAAATACTAAACCAATAAATTTCCAAATATTATGAATTATGTTTAATAATTTAGACGTTTTAAATTGTTTCATTAAAAAAAATATTGCAAGACGTACTAGATTTTGGCATACTTGCATCGAGATATTTACATACGACGTTGCCAAATATTTTGACGTTATATTCACTGTAACTTATAAGTATAATATGTATTTTGCAATATACGAGGGTAGCCGTGTATATTTCGGGAATAGCAAACAAAAAAAAAATTTTTTTATTATCGAAAATAGTTTTATTGCTTTTCAAAATATTTTCCTTGAAAATCAATGCACTTTTGTATTCGTTTGAACCAATCCGAAAAGCATTGCTGCCACTGTGAAGGCGGTATCTCCATAATACGAGTTTTGAATGTCTCAACTGCTTTTTCCGACGTAGAAAACCATTGATCACGAAGTTTATTCTTCACGTGTGGGAACAAAAAGAAATCACAGGGTGCTAGATCAGAGCTGTACGACGGATGGTTCATCAATTCAGTGTTTTGCCCGGTAAAATATTCAATTGTTTGAACCGACCTGTGAGAGTTCGCATTGTCATGGTGGAGAATGATCTGTCGTTTTCGGTTTGTTTTCCTTATTTCTTCAAAAACTTTTGGCAGACAAATAGTTGTGTATCATTCGGAACTAACCGTTCTACAACTTTCTAAAGGCGCGGATGTGACTAGTTTTTCCGAAAAAACATGGTGCTTCATCACCATATAAAGAATTCAGCTAGTCGATGCATTCTCGTTGAGATAATCCACGCCGAAAGTTATGAAAAATAATTACACGAAAATGTTGGCGAGTTAATTCCATTTTTTCGCTGGCATAAAATTTTCAAGTTACTGTCAACAATAGAAATAGCGACCGAATAATAAAACTGTCAAAGTAAATATATTGTCAAAAATGACAAACTTCACCATGCAATCATCAAACTAGAGGCAACACTAAGTGTTGCCAGTTCCGGAAATATAAACGGTTGCCCTAGTACACGGATTGCACAAATAAAAACTAATATATCGTGAACAAAAAAATATATCTTTCAAATTTCTTACGTGTAGCTTACACATCAAATTTTGGTAAATGATTGTAAATAGCTTTTATTTTACAAGCGGTGCATTATGGTTTCCATATGGAGAAGCAATATCGCACACGGAAGTCAATATTAAATTATATATATTTGCGAATTAACACCACTTACTATTATGGATTCTACATATTTATACATATGTATAATAAATTATCATACATATTCATGACTGTGTAGGATTGAAAATTTTTTGACTGCACTAAATATACATATTTTGTTTAGGTATACAATATATAAATATTTACTAATGAAGAATTTATGTTACAGATTGCTGTTGGTGTTGGATTATTGTGGAATTCCAGATACGATGTGAAAAATGATAAAGAGATACATTTAGCTAATAGAATAAATAACTTTACAGTTGTGGGAATATTTTTGGTGACTGTAATAAACGTGTTTATAAGTGCTTTCGGAACTACAGCGGGAACCTCGGCAGTTTAGAAATAAAAAAAAAATTTGTTACCAAAAATTTGATCTTAACTGTTAGTATTTTTACAGCTATTTTGTTAGATAATGTGCTACGCTAAATAAATTGGGAAAACACACTGTGTGATAAATCGATGAAGAATTAAATATGAATCTCAGTATGCTTAGATTATTTTCTCGAAGTTAAACAATTAATGTTGTTTATACCTAAAACTATAATTTATAAGGGTTTATAAAATATGAAATAATGTAAAGGTAGTGTAAAATAATGACACCAATACTTCAATTTGCGATATTGAAAATTTAAATTGTTTTTAAAGTTAACTATTGAATGATCCATGACAAATATTAAGAGCTGGTAGTAAAATGTTCCTAGATTTGTAAAATAGTTATTATTGTTTCTGTAGATTACTTATCTTTATTTGCCTAATGCCAAAATATTAAATCTTACTCGAATTTTGTCTTGTGGTTCCATTTTTACATTTATAATTTGAAACTAACTTCAATTTACTCAATCAGATGTAAATAATAAATTGATATTGCCAATCTGACAGTTGTCATGGATCACATTGTAATTATTGTATAATTTTGTATTTTAAAAGGAATTGTGTGTTGGGGTAATAACTGTGATGTAGTATTATAATTCTGCTTTTTAGTTTTAAAGAAATGAAATTCAAATTTAAATCGTGTTTGTACGACTTCTAGTTAAATAAGTTGTAGTTTGGAATTTGGTATACATTTATCAATTTGACAATTTACATTTATTTTACAAAATTTATATGTGTAACATGTGTATATATATATAAAACTATAACTATGTATTAATCAATTTATTTATTCCTCTGCAAAATGCCGGATAATTTGATAGTGATAATTAAATTAAAATATAACAACAATATTACATCTGCGTTTATTATTATGATATATAATTTATACTTTATTCGCTACATTGATTCATGTTTTGTCTACAACTCTCTAAATTTTTTATGGCGTGGTATTTGTCTTTGTAGAAATCTACTCCGTAAATAGTATAAATTATATCTCAATATCCATAATCCTTACAAAAATATGTATTTGTTTCTCTTTTAATGTAATTCATATAATTTGTATAATCTTTTGTAACACGCTTTTTTTTTTTTTGAGTGGAGAAGATGCCTAACCCACCTAAGAAAGAGACCAAATTCCTCATTGTGTGGGATTTGCATCCGCTAAAAACCTCTCTTTGTAAAGGTGAAAATTCCATCTCGGAACCGTTATTTGCATTACTTCGGTTTACCTCTCGCTCTCGAAGAAGGTGCGTTGAGTACTGTCTTCTACAGAGTCCTGATATTAGCAACCTGCCTTCTTCACTTTACCCATTTTGGCCAAACATGTATTGAAGAATTTATGTCTGTTGAGGAACTGTGTATGGTAGTAGTTTACCTCACCGTGGTCATGGTCTATCCAGTCCGTGATGTTATGGATCAATCTCTTCATCCAACCGTTGCCTAGTTTCATTTCGCCAACGTTGTTCAGTCGAGTGAGCGCTTTAGCTTCTGCCTTCGCTTGTTTTCTCCAAACCCTTCTTGGATCTCATAAATCCTATTCTTTTCCTAAGCTAGTAGATCGATCGGGGCTACTCCCGTAATCACTAGTACTACCGGTTCAGTAACCGTACTATATTAACTTGCAATCCTGAGAACCGGTCGTTTTTATACTGAAGCCATCCACCTCCTGTACTTCGCCTGCCGCAATGCATCGGTCCAAATCTCGCATCCGTGCAGTCGACTCAGCATCGTTGTTACTCTAGCGGCAATTGTTCCGAGAGTTTGCCGGTCCTATGCATGCAGAGTGGTCTGTATACTGAAGCTGTACTTGGATCGCCCTTGCCCTTGCTTATCAACACAAGTTGAACTTTCCATCTCCTGCAAAAAACTACTTCTGTAAGGCAGCGATTGTACATATTCAAGAGTAGGTTTGAACATACGCGTGCCACAGTGCTTTGAAGGCTTTCACTGGGATACTGTCTGGTTCGGGCACTTGTTCAGTAACCAATTCGCCGCTCTCGAAAACTCTTCCTCAATAAATAATGAATGTTGCTCAGGATCTCATCTTTCATCTCTTTCATCCTTTCTGAGTGGGTGGGGAACAGCGTATCGACTATATTTAGCATCCGGACCTGTTCGAGAATGGGTTTTGCTGCCTTGGCTGCAAGTTTGTGCATGACGACCTTATAGCTACGACCCCAGGGGTCGATGTTTATGTCCCGCTGGAGCTCCTGAGTTTCTTGCTCCTGTGTATGGCATTCTTTAGATCCCTCTTGGCGTTTCTAAAATCTCTGTAGGTATCTTCTCCGAAGGGTGGGGATCTCTTTATTTCATCAATATAGCGTTTTCTATTTTGACGCGGACGTCTTGTTCGTGGCATGGAGGTGTTGCAGACCCTGTGGAGGAGTGCCATGGTTACGTCTGCAATAGGCATATTTATATTAATAATAATAATAATTGTATTAGTCTAAAAATCTTTATAATAGGTATAAGACAAATCAAAAGAAAAAAACTTTGAAGACTGTGATATTGTATTTATATAAAATGTAAGTACTAAAATAAAATTTTATATCTTATAATTATTTTAATATTCAAAATTAAAAAGTTTAATACTAATGTAATTTGTTTATTTATTATGTATTTACCAGGAAGATTTGAACAGGAAGACTCAAAATGAAACGAACCAGTTAAAGTATTAATTTTCTTTTACTTTTCAATATATTCCTTTTTAACATTAACAAACTTGAAAACCTATCATGCTGAAGTGGCATTATGCTATTTTTGAACCTTTTTAATATCCTGCTTTCTTCTTCATCCAACTGAAATTTCTTTTCAGCAAGTTGGAATTTAATAAATAAGTGGAAGTCATTTAGGCCAGATATACATACATAAAATATCAATTGATTCAATTTTTCACAAACAAATTGATTGGTGTGAGAAAGTGCGTTGTTGACATGGATAATTCAAGGTTGTTTTTCTCTGTGAACTCATCTTTGAATCTCTCATAAAGTTTGGAAATATTAGTACACTTATCAGAATCTCCGAAACACCAAAAATAAGGATATTATTTTTAGTTGGCGCTGATTTTAAGACATTAACTTTTTTTTGTAAGATAAAAGCATTTTTAATTTTAAATAGCCCTTCAAGAACTAAGAAAAGTTACATGTGGATTATTTTTAATTTCAGTTCTTGTCAGTTTTCTACATGATGTTTGAAATGGTTTCTTGCAAGCGCCGCTAATATCTCTTTTCTTTGTTTTTTGATACTAAAACAAGCTGTTACAATAATGTTACACCAAAAAACCACAGAGAATGCAATATAGTGAGAGCATAAATAGACAAGCATTGACTATTACCACACAAAAATATATGTAAGTTAAAATTGCTATTACCATAATAGAATTTTAAAGAACTTATTTGTTTTGCAATCTTTACATACAAGTAATGAATGGTACAATGAAATTTCACCGAGATGAAGAATTTTGCGAATGTTAATTTTGAACTATTTTATATACAAAATAAAAGTTGAGCTTGCATTCTTTGCATCGTGTGATCGAAAATCTTATCTGTGCTTACCTAAATGATTCTATTGTTATGTGTGCTCATAAATTGTATATTTCGAAATGCAAAATCGGGCTAAATTATTAGTTGCCTAAATAAAAATTTCTTAATTTTCAAAATTAAATTTTTAAATTCGTCACTGACGGTTTGCTGACAGCAATACAGTTAATTCAAGAAATAAACACCAGAAGTCCTGTCAAATTATGGTCAAATATGAGTAATGTCATCAGTTATAATTAAAGGTTATAATAATTATTTAAAAATGATTTTTGATCATTGGTGATTTCTTATTATTTTAATATTTATAGCAACGTTTATGTGATGTTATCCAGAATTTACCGTTCTGAACTAGATATACGTAAACGGCAAATAGATACTCTAAAAGTATTTAATGATAAGTAAGTACAATTTATTACATGTTCTATGGGTAAACATATTTTTGTTATTCTAGTGTAATCGAAATTAAAGAGGGTTTCGAATACCAAATACAATTTTATGCAGGCAATAATGCTTTAGTACTTATTGTTAATTTAACCAATGAATTTCCTAATGAAAAACCAATTATTAAAGTATCGCCAGTAATAATACATTCTTGGGTAAACAGTGAAGGTGAAATTACTTCTGCACCAGGATTGTTAAATGTAAATTATGAATAAAATAATATATAATTTACAGTTAATGTGGATGTAGTTTACAGTATATTCTGATTTGGGCCGTGTTGTTCAAGCAATCATACGAGAATTTGAAAGAACTCCACCTCCCTTAGCAAGTGAGCAACAAGTAAATAATATTACATCACCTACAGTTCCAATAAGAGGTATAAGATATTGGCAATAAAATTATATATAATAAGTTATATGTTTTAGATTCTGATAACATGGGTAAAATAAGTTCAAATTTTCCATCAGATTATCTTAGTAGACATAGTTTTTCACCACCATCAGGAACAAATACATTACAAGCTATTATGTTTCCTGAACTAAACATGTATTCATTGGAAGAACTGGAATTTTTAAATAAGAGCGAAGAAAGACGTAAGGAATTTCTTGAAAATTTACATCATATACGTAACATGAATAAAACTTTGGATGACCTGATTTCTCAGGTAGAAGAATTGGCAGGTAACTCATAATGTGCATTTCATTTGTAATATCGGATTTACTAGACATTTAAATTTTGTAAGCTGTAGTAAAAGTATATACAAGTGCTATTAAAAATGATTATTGATACATTCATATCCTACATTTACATACCTTTTTAAAATTCATTAGCTGTAAATATTTACAAGGTTTTTTCTTGGAATTGACACTATAGAAATTAACGGACAATATGTTTATATATTTATACTTTCTAAATTCTATCTGAAACTGTTTGTACTATGTATTATAATTGATATTCAAAGAAAATTATGATTAATGTTTTATTATAGATTTAAATTTAAGTAAAGAAAAGCAACTAGAAGAGTTACAAAAGGACATAGATTTTAGAATACAAGAAGTTACTAAACTAGCATTTGAGAATGAAAGACTGAATGTTACATACCAGAATTTATCAGATAAGTATTCTCCAGAAAACATAAAGGTATGTATTTAAAATTATTACAAAATTTATTTCATAAAAACATTTCTCTTCTCAGGATCAATTAAAGTTAGCGGCCGAAAAATCTGAAGCGGAGAGTGAAAGAATTGCAGATGCATTCTTAAAGGGTGAAATTGATGTTGATAAATTTGCAAATATGTATATTCAATCGAGAATATTAACGCAAACTAGGAAAACTAAGGAAGAAAAATTATCGCAACAACTGCAAAGCTTGAAAAAGGCCGGGTTTTAAATAAGTAATATTTTAAAGCACATGGTAGATTATTTTACATTACTTTCCTTCAACTGTGATTTAGTTCAATTACTTTATTATACATTATGTATTTTCAAACATTAAAAGACTTTATTAGAACTATTTTCTTTCATTTCCTTTTAATATATAAAGCCACAAGTCTAAATCAATTCTATTTTTCTACAAATTGAGATCTATTTTGCAAAGCTAGATCCGATTTCAGATCTTACTTTGTTTTATGTGTATATTATCTGCTTTTAGTTAGCTGGAATAGTAGAAAACAAATTTAAAACGTAGAATCTTATAATTACGCTTTTTATTCTGTAAGAATGTAAGTAATATAATTTAGTTTATTTGGAAGCAATATTTCGAAGATTTCATTAACGAAAGTAAACCAAGAAAAAATAATATGAAAAGAAATGGTAGGTACAAGAGCAAATAAAAATACAAACACAAACGATACGCCAATGAGTTTTCGACAGAAGTGCAGGGGTTTAATTTCATGACAGTAATTTAACCTAAGTATTGGCAGAAACAAATATTTTTTAAGATGATTTGTTGATGGCTGTTTATTTTTATTAAAGGTCGAAGCAATGGATTAAAGAGCTACGACAAAAGAAATTACATTTATTTGCTATAAGCGTTTAAATGTAACGTCTTTTTCTAAAGGATATATTTGTGCTTATATGTATTTCCATCATTACCATATTAAATTTTAATAAAAGAAAATATTGTCACAATACCTTGTCTCAGAATGAGGAGTGATTTAAATATTGCATTTTGGCATTGTTTTACTATATTTTTCGGTATTATTTAATGAAATCTGCACTTTTAAGTACAAAAATAAAATGAGTGATCACCCAGGTTCTAGCAAACAGTTAGTATCACTACCCAGAAAGCGTGAACGACTGAGACACCTGATGCCTGAAGAAAAATAAACAGTTTTGAACGACAGCAATTGTAACGAACATCTCTGAAACGCCAAGTAAGTTGTAGGTATTACTTCTATAACATTATATTATAAGGCTGGCCAAATCGACTGTATATCGAGTTATTCAACAATATAAACAGACAAGTGAAGTCAGCCCTCCTAAAGAACGTGTAGGCAGGCATTCAAGGCTTCTAGAATTTGATGAATCTGTCAAAAGTACTGTACAGTGCATGGTTTCTTTTTTAAAAATGAACCTTCAACACTTAATAAAATACTGGGAGAAATAACTAGAGATGAGTCCATACCAAAAATAAGTTGAGTAATTTATACAGATTCTTGAAACTCATTAATTTCAAGTAAGTGTTAATGATAAGTTGTTCATATAGCATATTCATATTTAATTTATATTTCAGATATGTAAAGCGTAACAAAAAGAATATGCTAGTAGCAAAGGGTGAAGTTATCAGGTGGAAAAGAAAATATCTGACAATAAAACATTTACTATTTGTGTTAGAAACAGTGACAGTGATTTATTGTCAAGTACAAGTAAATCCAATTAGTTGTACTGCTAATGTTTCTATATTTATAATCATTGTTGTATTTTTGATAGTTTTTTAATAAATTTGAACAGTAGTTTACATTTTTCCTGGAATTTAACAAATAAATTTTATATGAATATCAATAATTTATGACTTACAAATATATATATATATATATTTATTACTTTTCTATTGAAAAGAAAGTTTCATGAAATATTTATTAAATATTTAATCTTAATTTTGGATAGGTTGTACATATTAATACAAAAAGTAACGCTTGTACAATCATACTTCCAGTAAAATGAATTTTTTTTTCATTTATTTTTATATAATTAAGAAAAATATTTAATATTATTGACAAACTACTACATTCACAACTGTTCCATTTTTAAACTGTGTTCCGCGTTTTAGCGGGACATTTGAATCACTCATTCTGAGACAAGGTATGATTTAGATGCAAACTTTTTTTTATCAGATAAAGGTTATATTAATTCACTAAGCTATCATATATGGTTTGTTGAAAATTCTTGCAACTTTCATAAGCCATAAATTATATTAATTGGAAAATAAGTTTTAACTGTCAGAGTATTATGGTGGCAAGTATTCAAAATATTTGAAACAAGCCTCTGTAATATAGTACAATAGTGCCCACAGGAAGTCATCTATAATAGCTTGAAGATATTTATGGAAACGTGTAACTGTACTTATGTCAAGCATAAAAATGAGTTTTATATTTTTTTGTGTTTGGGTATTTAAAGGCATACTACTTACTGCCTTTAAATAAACAATATACGCCATAATATGATTATAAATATACAAGCAAAAGTGAAAGTATGAAGTACTTGTAGAATGATAGAAATTTTGAATATTCCTAAAAAAAGAAGCTATTCCAATACCTGCAATTATTAATTCAACTATTTGTCACTAAATATTAATTTATTAGAATTGAAAATTTATAATAATTGTAATTCTACTAAAAAATAAAAAAAAATATTTAGTATATCTGTGAAAATTCCTTTCATTGTGTGCTTTTGATACAGCGCTTTATAACTACATTT
Organism: Dermolepida albohirtum; assembly: GCA_031893035.1. Lineage (NCBI taxonomy): Eukaryota > Metazoa > Arthropoda > Insecta > Coleoptera > Scarabaeidae > Dermolepida > Dermolepida albohirtum. The sequence continues at coordinate 40,829 of JAVIWB010000176.1, read as the reverse complement.
CATTTACGTGCTTGTTATACAAGAAGACGAACTAGAATTTCACTTAAATTAATATATTTTCAAAATCTATTTTACAATAATTAATAAAACTGTATTATAGGCATACAAGTGATGTACTTAGTTAAAGATAAATAAATATACATATTATATAAAAGTGTTGGACTTAATTAAAAATAATTAAAATTCTGCATCTGTTGTAAAAGCATTATCCATAGCTTCAGAAATAACTCCACTTTTTTGATATTCTCCAACTTTCTTTTCAAAAAAGTTTGTTTTGCCATCTGTTGAAATTATATTCATAAAATCAAATGGGTTACTTGAGTTGTAAATCTTTTCGCAGCCTAATTCAGTCAATAATCTATCCGCAACAAATTCAATATATTGGCACATGGATTGACAATTCATTCCAATTAGACTAACTGGCAGGGCTTCTGAAAGGAATTCTTTTTCAATTTCGACAGCATCTGAGATTATATTAATAATACGTGATTTTGATGGTTTTTGTATGAGATAAGAAAATAGCAAGCATGCAAATTCATAATGTAATCCTTCATCTCGAGATATTAATTCATTTGAAAAAGTAAGACCAGGCATAAGACCTCTTTTCTTTAACCAAAATATTGCAGCAAAACTGCCTGAAAAGAAAATGCCTTCGACTGCTGCAAAAGCAACAAGACGTTCACCAAAAGTAGCATCTTTGCTAGATATCCATTGTAATGCCCAGTTAGCTTTTTTGGCTACACAAGGGAGAGTTTCAATTGCATTAAACAAAAATTCTTTTTCTTTAGGATCACTGATGTAAGTCTCGATCAGCATGCTATACATTTCTGAATGTATATTTTCAATAGCTATTTGAAAACCATAAAAGCAACGTGCTTCTGTGACTTGGACTTCTTGACTGAACCGTTCAACCAAATTTTCATTAACAATTCCATCAGATGCAGCAAAAAAAGCCAACACATGCTTAATAAAATGTCTTTCGTTATTTGTTAATTTAATCCAATGATCCAAATCTCTCGATAGATCCACTTCTTCAGTAGTCCAAAATGAAGCTTCCGCTTGCTTATATTTTGCCCAAATATCTGGATATTCAATTGGGAAAATAACAAACCGCTTAGGATTTTCTTTCAGTAAAGGTTCTAAATTTGGATCAAATGTATCACAAATGGGAGACGGTTTAACTGTTTTATTTTCAAAATCATTCTTTACAACGTTAGAGCCATTTTCTGTTAGTACTTTTTTTAATGACGATACATCAATGTTTTCTTTGTCTTCAATTGGTGGCATGTTAATTAAGTGATCTAAATTTATAATAAAATGTTTTTGGAATTTATAATATAGATATTTTCTTACCTTTTATCGATGTACGAACAAAAATTACCTTGATCACAAATTGCGCGGTAAATGCTAATAATGAATGGATAACGATATGCTTTTCGGAACTGTTATAACCTAGATGAATTAAATATTGGCGGGAAGTGATTTGTTTGGCTACATATTATGTCATCAAACTAACCAAAGAGTGGGAGTTTTATTAATTCAATGTATTTAATGAATTTACGATTTAAATAATTAAGAATTTAGAATGTGTTAAGTACTTAAATGTAAATAATATATATATATATTTATTACTTATTTTACAGAAAACTGCGGCTATATTATTTACCAGAGATTTTTATATAAAGTATAATAAAAACTTGAAAAAGAGAAGGGAATTCGATAGCGCTCTTTCTTAATGCCATCTATCAGATATTGTCTAAAATGGCAAATTTAGTCAAGTTACACACTAAATTATCAATTTGAATGTATTTGAATTGTCGCTAGCTGTAATCTGTGTAATGTATAAGAAACAAACTTAACTCTGATCGCGGTCATTTATAATCTTTGGATTCCTATTTCTTGGTACAATTTCAACAGTTAGGGTATTTTGAATATTTTTTTTATCTCCATTGCAGAGCACCCTTTTTCGATAAATTTGGCTATTTGACCTGATTTTTTTTTCTTTGCGTAGTATTGTTAACTCGCGCATATTACCAGACATGTGTTTATTTCTACAATTCATCTTTGTAAAGGCATCAAATGTTTATTTTTCACAATTATATTGAAAGAATTTAGTGAATTCGTTCTAAATTTATCGTTTACAATAGAGAAATATCTTATAAAAATGAACGAAAAAGGTTGTGAAAACTTTTGTGACATTAGACTGAACAAACTCTTTTGTAGTTATAAATAATAACAGTTCTCATATTGTTGTTAGGGGTTTAAAAAATTCTAAAAACCACAAATTACATTATTTATTTACATAATTTTTACATAATTTTTACATAATTCACTAGGCTAGAACTTTTCCCGCTATTCAGTAGATATTTTATCATGGTTGTACAAGCTGATAAGCTGATGAACTCGATCACCTCCTTCTGTTTTCTGTCGTTAGAAGGCAATTGCTTTTCAGAACTTAATTGTCTGTTGTGCGTCAAATGTTGCTTTTTACTAACTGTAGTAGTAATAGCAATTATTGGTTATCACTTCTTTCATATCTTGCCATTTCATGTATGACAATCATAGTCCTTGTTGAAGTTTATCCATATATGTTTTTTCAGATAGCTATAAATACCTAAATCAGCATAACTTAGTGTCTAATAAATTTATTCTTGTAAAAAATCGGACGAAACACAGTACAGTGTTTCCAAGATTTAGTGATTGGTCACTCTCCAAAAAAGTGAAAATATCAGCGTATGTTTGTAATCAGTAATTGAAAATCTATATCTATACATGAGAGTATCACTATAGACGAAAGGGTTAATGAAAATACGACATATTTGTATATTATGAGCATAGATAGATATTTTACCATCTTTACCCAGAATCAAGTTGAAGAACATAGGGACCTATTCATTTTTCATTTGTGTGTAACTTATGGTGTTATCATATATCCTTCTTAGACGCTTTATTATCTATTCTTTTATCATCCTTTCTTTTAGAATTTTCTATGTACCTTTTCTCTTTAAATGATTAAAACGATTTTTTCAAATCGATTTATATTGCAGATAAATGACTTTCTCTGCTTGTTTTTTAAATACCTTGTCGATTTGTCTCCGTATAAAAATATTATCTTGAGCTACTCTTTATGAGTATCCAACAAAGACAGATTCTAAGATTGCAAAAATCTTTCCAGGTTATCCAATGTAATTTCTCTCTTTTTTTCTTATTATATTGGAGTTATTATCCTCGATAGTCTGATTCATAATTTCAAATAGTCTCCTTCGACTATAAATTTTATCATGTCAGAAGTGATTACAGTATGTTCTGTAGCTTTCCTTAACTTTATTTTACTTATTTCTACTTCTACTTCTTTATAGTCATTGCGTCGTTTTCCTTTGTATTATGTCTTGTGTTTGTAATTTCAATTTTAGGCATTATTTCTTGAGTACCTCATTTGTTTGATTAATTCATAATATAATTTTTGATTTTGACTGAAATTATTTGCCATCCTTTTGACAAATAAAGAGCAAACATATTTTAAAAATTGTTTTGGATTTTACATTTATTACTTTTAAATTCGAATAAATAAAAATAAAACTCAAAGAAATTAAAATCAAATCTTTATTAAAAATATAAATTAATATGATTGTACGAATGTATAAAGTGTGTGGAAATGAGAAAGGTACTACTCGTAATAAAGCGTTTATTTGATTAATCCATTAACGCCCACTGTACTATAAATAGTACACAATTTAAAGTTGAGGTAAAAATTATATAATGTTTTTTACTCTGGCAACGCTTTTTACCAGTCAACAAGAGTACAAACAAATCCCACGTACCTATTATGAATGTGTATATAATGTACACATTAGCGACAAAAAGGGAAAAAAATCGAGGCAAACGTCTTCTAGAATTGAAGGTGAGGACAGAAAAAATAATGGCCACAACCTTCAAAAAATTCCAGTCCAACTTAGATGTGTTATGTGCTCAAATCGAGTGAAAACATCATGTGATAAGTGCCTGAAAACGCTTTGCTTGGAAAGAGGATGTTTTGCAAAATACCACTCCTAAGCGCCCATTGTGCTAAACTTAATACATCTCTAAAAACACAATTTGAATTTTCTTTTTTCGTTTTTTTCTTTCATAATATTTTAAGAAAAGTGTTTTAAAACTGATATTAAAAATTGAATTATTAAAAATGTTCATGGTTTTAATTTTGGCGTTAATGGGTTAATATGTGATTGCATTCTTTTTAAATGATACTTAATAATGTGCCTTTTAATTACATTTTGTTTTATGGCTTTATGCTTTGTGTTTTAGCTTATTTCTTTTTTTTCTGTAATGATTGGACTTGTCATTTTCCCCCGTGTGATGCATAAAGTAAAGAAAAATAAATAATTTTAAAATTTCTGAAACACTCATATTGTTTATAGCTGTTACTATGTAGCGCGAAGTGGATATATTTGGTGAAAAGTTTGCACCATTATGTTTTCACAATTGTCTCGGTCAACAATATTCGCTATGATGAAAAAATGTTCTTACATCTTAAAAAAGACCGTTCGATATTTACTGATGTAAAACACGCATAATTAAAATCATCTTTATAAATAGATAACGGATTTATAGAAATACCGTAACAAATTTGTCTTGATCTGGTAAAATCAAAATTTTTGTTTAAAACACCCTCGAAGGTTGCATTTTTTATGTCACTTACAGCACATAGCAATGAATGTACATTGTTCACTAAATGCATTGATTCCACTAACGATAACACAGTATTTTGCAATTTTTCTGTTGCGTCAAATGATCCTCTAAAACTGTTAAACGGAAATATCTTGAAGTCTTATGTCACTGAGATAAAATTTCAAAATTAATAGCTGCAGCTTCGTCAGGATTGGATTGATTTTATTTGTTTGACTGATTTAATTTGTTGGAAATATATGGAATAATAAAAAGCCGTCCTCGACCATGTTCCCCGACGTGTAGTGTTGGGGAAGTACGAGGGCAGTGTGTGTGAAATTCTCGAATTCGTTTGAGAGATTTGAGAAAAATTATTTTAGTATTTGCTATAAATGCATCCACACCTAGCAAACATTCTCGAAGAATTTGTGTCACAAGATGTACAGCGTGAACTTTACAACGTCACATGTAAAAGTTTCAACAGTCTTCTTTACGAGATCGGTCTACAGAACGCATTGTCGCCGCACCATCACTCATGAATATCAGCAGTTGATTAGTTGAAAGTCCAAATTTTTGTAGTGTATGTACTACCCTAGTAATCGCTTCTCCTGTACATTTTTCTAACCTTTTGCTAGCTAATAAAAATGGAAATGTCGGTTTAAGGGGTTACAATATACGTACCACTATATTTACACTAGAATTCTTTTACTATCTGTCGTCTCGTCGACACATAACAACAGTTTTTATTTTTACTTCAGATTTGATTATAATTTCGATTTCATCGTGTAGATATGGCACATAGTTATGCAACATTGTTCGATGTGGTAGCTTCCAGTTGAAATTGTATTTATGCCAGAAGGATCGAAAGTAAATTTGGCGGGAAACTGCATGCTGTGATCATTAAAAGTAAATGTAGCATGAACCCTGCCGTTGGTGGTATGTTATTTTTTTATTTCTGTGCTGTTACTGTTAGATGTTCTCCACACTCGTGTTTGTTCCAGCACATGGGTGGAACAAACGTATTGTCGTAGAATTATAAAATAAATCACGAAATTCACCGATATACTTCCTAACCGTGTCAACCGATGATCGCTTAATTATATTTTTATATAAAACAGAACAAATAACATCGCCAAGACTAGTACTGATGCTAACTAATATTACAAAGATGTGCATATGCATTGCTCGGGACGATCAACAATTGACGGTAATATTCGCTTCATTGGTTCGGATTTGTCTATGATGTAGGCATATATGTATTTCATGTAGTGGATTCTTATCTGTAGCGTCAAATGACGAGCTTAGTAATTATGTATGTATTTGGTTTTACACAGTTTATTCCGATCTTGAGATTCACGTCAATAGTTACATGTACATATACCTATTATACATCTTTTCTTAATTTTTCTTCATTCACTTATTTATACAGTTTATTATATTTTATTAGTTTGTTTATACAGCAGTTATTTTGAATTGAAAGTACTGAGTCACATGAATAAAAAGTAATCTGTGAATTTCAAGATCGGCAAAATGAAGTGTACGTTTATATACATATTGATTCTTGTAAGCGATGATCTATAGACACCGTTTAGTTAATTTGGTATTATTCAAGGCGAATCAGTAGTGAGTTCATGAATCAACGCAGTTAGTGAAACAACACGAATAGCAGAGACCACATTGTAATAAACTGAGATAAGTGCTGGTACATGTAAATGGAGCAACAATATAAATAAGAAGACTGTATTTGTGAATTGTAATGTTAATTTTGTTGGTATTTATTTACTTATTCTTGCATATAGTTAGATCACATAGGAACAATTATTTTCTTTAATCATTATTAGTTTTATGTTTTATACTGCAAGAAATATACTCTTGAAGTGATTCTGATTACCATTGACCATATAAGTATTTTATGAGATTTTTCCACCATTCAAATTAAATGAGTATAGCATATGTATATAATGGGTGTTTTTTAAGCTGCATGAGAACTATCAATATCGATAACTATGGTTTGACAGCTGATAATGTCAAACTGTGTTGACATTTCGGTTCAGTAAGTTTTGGCAAGTCAACATGAATCGTTTAACGCCAGAACAACGCTTCCAAATTGTGGAAATTTACCTTGCAAAAAATAAATCTGTTCCGAAGTTCGTAGAGCACTTCGTTCATTTTACGGTCAACATAATCGGTCTAGTGAGCAAGCAATTCATGCAGTTATTGATCGTTTTCGCACTAATTTTACTCTTCTCGATTCAAAGCCATCAACAAGACAAAGAAATGTGCGTACCGAAGAGAATATTGCTGATGTAGCGCGAAGTATTGAAAAAGACGTCGAAATGTCGATTCGTCGTCGTTCTCAACTATTTGGCCTTTGTCCTTCGTCTACGTGGAAAATTTTACGTAAGGATCTTGGCTTACCTGCCTATAAAATACAGCTCGTGCAAGAATTGAAGCCAACCGACCATCGTTTGCGTCGCATTTTTGCTGATTGGGCTGATTTGAAACTGGCCGAAGATGAGCATGATGAAGCTCATTTTTGGTTAAATGGTTACGTCAATAAGCAAAATTGCCGTATTTGGAGCGAAGACAATCTTCAAGCCGTTAACGAATCGTCATTACATCCATTAAAATTGTCTGTTTGGTGCGGTTTACACGCTGGCGGCATCATCGGTCCTTATTTCTTTCGAAATGAGGAAGGAGCTGCCGTTACGGTGAATGGCGGGCGCTATCGAGCCATGCTGACTGAATTTTTGTTTCCCAAAATTAATCAGCTAAACATCGACGACATTTGGTTCCAACAAGACGGCGCAACTTACTATTCTTTGGTGACAACTTTATTTCCAGAAGTGGTCCTGTTCATTGGCCCCCTCGTTCGTGCGATTTAACGCCTATTACTTTTTATGGGGCTATGTTAAGTTATTGGTTTATGCCGACAAACCAGTAACTCTTGAAGCATTGGAAGCCAATATTCAAGCCACCATTGGCGCCATACGGCCAGATTTATTGGAAAAAGTAATCAAAAATTGGACTGATCGAATGGACCATGTAACTCGTAGCCGCGGCGGATATATGCTGAAAATAATATTTAAACAATAAACGCCATGAAATGATCTACCAGATTATAATAAAAAAATTTCAGTCCAACAATATTTCTGTCTTGTATTATCATTTTAAGTTCTCAAGCTTTTAAAAAAATACCCTATGTAAATAATATATGCGCATCCTTTTTCACAATCTGAATCGTTTTGAGCTTTATTATTTGTATAAAGAGTAGCGCCTCATTTGTAAGGTCACGTGTTTATTTCAGTTTGCTAGACGGTGCATTCTGTTGAATTATAATAAATTATTACATTACTCAAAATCTCTTTTTATATAATTTCCAGATTTTATTATCACATCCAATAAGATATAAAGATAATATTTAAATAGTGAATAAAAGTTAGGTAAAAATTTGGCTCAAAATGTAGGGTTTCAGTAAATAATGATTGTAACAATTAACATAAGAAAAAATTATTTATTTATTCATATAAAACAATAAAAAATTTAAAAATATAAGCCAGTAGTGTGTATAGCAGCTAAAGATTATAATGTCGAAAATCAAAACTGGTTATTGTTATATGTGATGCAAATAATTTACATTCAAAAATATTACAATCACTTCAATTACATATACAGTTTTCTATATTTTATTAATTTGTTTGTACCGCACTTATTTTGAAAAAAGTAGTAATGGGAAACTCAAGATCGTCAAAATGAACTGTTTGTTTATATTATACAATCGTAATAAATGACAGTTATTGCTGTCATTTATTCAAATAGATTTCAAGATTAATAATAATTCATTTCATCAGTTATTTTAAATTGCATTATATATAATTACACCAATTTTATCTTAAAGCATTAAAAACTCTGTACAATGGCAGAAGATTTAAATTTAAATCCAGTTCCGAATCCACCACCTTTACCTCCTAAAGGTTACATAGATATACCACCAGTTCCAGGAGTACCCAGTCACCGTCATTCGCAAATGTTCCACATGCCCAGCAGTTTGAGTTTCGGCCATTATAGTTTTAATGCTAGGGGCTACCGTCGTTTGGAGGACGAACCTTTACAACCACGAGCTAGCATACTTCTTCCACACTTACAGCAATCAGAGAAAAAGTTTTTCGAATTGGTACAGTCAAACGATCTGGCGGCAGTGAAAGAGTTTTTGCAGGAAAATCATGGATTTAATATCAATTGCGTAAATTTTCAGGGAGTCTCAGCTTTACATATAGCAGTTCAAAATCGATCGGAACCTATGGTGGAATTTTTATTACAGCAAAGAGATATAGATGTAAGCGATTGTGCGTTACATGCAATAAGAGACAACCAGATTAAAATTCTTCAGCTATTGTTAGACAAATTGCAAGAAATTGCTCCTGGTTTGGAATTTGTTGGTGTGACCCATAGTTCAGATTTTCCTGATCATGTCACACCTTTAATATTAGCCGCTCAATGCGGTCATTTTGAAATTATTGAGTTACTTATCGAAAGAGGGCACAAAATTTCGAAGCCACATTTGCCAAATTGTTCGTGTCATGAGTGTTTGACGCATTTAGATCATGATGATCTTTTACACGGCGAAACATTACGTTTGAATCTTTATAGAGCAGTTACAAACCCCGCCTACATTTGTCATTCTACGCATGACCCCATTTTGACTGCTTTTGAATTATCAAAAGAGTTACTGTTGTGTTCCAAAATGGTGCCTGAATTTAAAACTGCATACCTAGAGCTATCACAAGAGATTAGTAATTTCGCCGTGGAATTAATTGCATGTTGTAGAAGTACCGAAGAAATGGATTTAATATTGAAACAACGTAACGGTTTAGATAATCCTGGTTATTTCATTTATCCTAGATTATTATTAGCTATGGATTTTCGGCAAAAACAGTTTGTGGCACATCCAAATATTCAGCAGATGGTTGAAAGTGTTTGGCATGGTGACTTTTATGAATGGAAATTTAAGTCGACAGCTACACAAGCTATTTACCCTATCTTTAGGCTAGTACTATTGCCAGTAGTTACTATACTATGCCTGATATTGCCGAGACATAGCCTAGTTAAACATTACTCTATTCCATTGAATAAAATGTTAACGCATGTGGGTGGATATTTTGTCTTCTTAGTAATTGTATTTTTGGAATCGAATATGAACAAAAAGGGAATGAAAAGAGGACCGCCGAATTCTGGTTTAGAATATATTATTATAGTCTTCGTTTGTAGTTTAATTTGGAGTAGTTTTCGTCTTTGTATGATAAAGGGCCCTGTTCGACATTTTTCGAAATTGTGGAATTGGTTTGATTTAGTGACGTATATACTTTATATATTAACATTTTGTTTCTGGTTAGCCGCATCTATTGATGTGCAACAGAACGATCAAGCTGATTTAGAACGAAAATATTGGCATCACTTAGACCCCACATTAATTGCGGAGGGTACATTCGCTATGGCTGTTGTAATGTCATATTTCCGACTAATTCATTTGGTGAGGTTACATTACTTGATGGGACCTTTGCAAATATGTCTAGGAAAAATGAGTGTAGATATTTCAAAATATTTAATGATTTTTGGTCTAACTATAATTTCCTTCACTTCCGGAACGTGTAGGCTTTATCATTATTATGACGGTATGGTGCAGACAGACAAAGCAACGGGTGTTCAAAAATCGCAGTCTAGTTCATTTGTGGACTTTTCTTCAGCATTGAAAACTTATTTTTGGGCAATTTTTTGTATGTCTGACTTGGCAAATGGAGCCGTAGTTATTGAAACATTACCAGGGGAAGTTGAAAACACTTTTATTGTAAATGAGCACACATTTACCGAGGCAATTGGTTATATAGCATTTGCTCTCTTCGAAGTTTTAATCGTGATTATTCTATTAAATATGCTAATAGCTACAATGTCCAATACATATCAGAAATTAACTAACAATGTTGACGTAGAGTGGACTTTTGGTAAAACTGATTTATATCTAGATTATATGGATCAAACAGTACTACCGCCGCCTTTAAATTTAGTTCCCACAGCTCAGGGTCTTGGCTCTGCATTGGAATGGTTACAAACATTGACGAAAAATCCTACCGACAAGAAGGCTCGTTTTACAGTTACCAATTGTTGTTTCATCGAAAGAGAATTAGATGAACACGTGACACGGGATTTTCCAATACTGATGACTCAACTTATTCAGAGATATTTTAGAGAAAAAGATGTGGCAAACGAAGATGCTGTTAGCGATTTAGAATCTCTTAAACAGGAAGTCATTGAGATTAAACAACTATTAAAAGAGTCTTTGACACCTCCGATTCCTGATATGCCGTCAATGGCTGGGGAATGATATATTCTTTTAAAATATATTTTTAATATTATATTAAATATTTTATATAGTTTTTATTTGTTGTAAAAGTTTTTATAAATAAAGTATTTTGTTTGAAGTTTAGATTTTCAAATTTTTAATAATAATATGCTTTATTTTCCAATAGGCGAACCCAGTTGAGGTACAAAAATAATAAAGAAAGAATATATAGCACATACAATAAAAACAAAATAATCCTTAAATAAGTCAGTATAAATAAAATGTAGTAGATAGAAAATTAAATAAAGTAATAGAAATACATTAAAATTAATCAAAAATTGATGCTGTTTATACAAATATTATTGTAAATGTTGTTGGCGTCACAGGAGTTCTCCAGAGATTTGTTTTGAGCGTACGATACGTAAATGTGGAAATATTTCCAGAGAAAGAGCGCGCGACCAAGTAATTTAAATTAGATAAAATGTCTGGACAGTCTATGTATTTATTCGACTTGTATAAAAAGCGTATACTGTGTAAGCGTCTACGTTTTTCAAGTGAATTTACATTGTGCTCCTCTAACAGACCATTGTCAATGCTATGCTCAGAGTACAAGCCAGAAGATTTAAAAGTGGGAAATTTCCTAAAATCGACGTTGAATTCGTGTAACTGTATTTTGAGGTCTATACAAGGGATACCAAATAACTAGCTCATATTTCAACCTATTGAAAATTAACACAAGTTTTTTTTAATAAATTAGCATCACTGAGATACCGTGTCGTTCTCATTACAAAGCCAAATATCTTACACAGTTAATTTTTCCGATTTTGAGATTCACGTTATCAATTTTTATTCGCGTGAACCAAATCGGTACTTTTAATAATAATAATAATATTCTTTATTGCCCAACAGAGAAGCCATTTATAGGACAAAATGCTATACAGTAAGTACAGTAAAGCAAAAAAACAATGAAATAAAAAAAAATCTTAATTAGGTATATGAGCAAACTAAACATACATAAGACCTAATTAATACATACAAAATTAAATATATAAATACACAATAATGAAAAAATAGAAGCCAAGGTGTACCGACATCCGATTCAAGGGATTATTTCCCAAGAAAGGGATCAGGACACATCCTAATAGCGTTCCTGCACATATGAGTTAGCAGTACCGTCAGTAGAACATTAGTCTTAGCTCTCGGAATAGCAAACGAGTCACGAGATCTAGTGGCATAAGATGGTACTAGGAAACAATGAGCCAACAATGATGGGACATCCACATCACTATTAACCAAGTTAATAGGGAACTTTGCACTTGCAACATCCCTTCGGCAAGACAAGGATTGAAAGTTTTGCCTTTCTAGTAGGCCCTCATAATCTACTCCCTGCAGTATGTATGTACCATCAAGACGGTAGGACACATATTTCAAAAATTTTTTCTGGATTCTCTCCAGAAAGAGACACTGATAAATATATCTAGGGTACGAGACCACCGAGGCGTACTCCATCTTAGTGCGAACAAATGCATAACAAATAGTCTTGACAGCGTCAATATTATTAAACTGATGACAGGAACGCACCAGGAAACCCATAGCTCGTGATGCAGAAGCCCGTACCGCAGTTATGTGGTCCGTAAAATCCAATCTGGAGTCAAACATGACCCCAAGATCCACAGTTTCCGACTTTCTTAAGATGGTAGTGTTTTTAACAGTGTACTGTCGAATAATGGGATTATTAATCTTAGTATAAGTGACTACAGCATCATTGATAATATCAACATTTTGTTGCAGAATCTGGCAGTCACCATTAGTGGATATATTAGAGAAAATTTTCAAGGTGCCCGCGTATGCTAAGGCTTTATAAGTCAGACAATGCGAGAGGTCGTTTATAAAGACATTAAATAGCAAAGGTCCCAAAGTAAATCCCTATGGAACGCCAGAAAACACGGTGTACACATTTAAGGAGAACCCATTATACGATACATAGCAACTTCTATTGTGTAAATAAGAAGCTATTAGATTAATTATATTTTGACACAATCCAAAACTGGCCAACTTAGAAAGTAACAGCGAGTGGCTAATTGTATCAAAAGCCTTCGCGAAATCAGTGTAAACGACATCAACCTGTTGCCTGTTGTCCATTGATTCACTAATAAATTGCGTTATTTCCACTACGTTTGAGACAGTAGATCTGCCAGCAATAAAACCATGCTGCTGGAGAAAAATGAAGGGTTTCAAACAGTTATTAAGTTTACGGTGAAATATCTTAGCACAGTTGGAAGGAATATTAATTGGTTGATAGTTATGAACAGAACATCTACCACCTTTTTTAGAAACGGGAACGATCCTAGTGATTTTCCAAAAATCGGGAAAAGTTGAAGTTTCCGTGATCAGTAAGTGGCTGGCACAAGACTAAGGCACAATCTCTAATGAAGAAACTTGGAAGTCCATCGTAACTTTTGATTCAAAATAAGTATTGTACAAATAAAAGATAAGCTTATAAGTAAATTAAGTGATGTAGGTAATATTTTTCGGTATAAATTAAATTACTTGTACAACATACATATAAGTATAAGTGCTTTTGATATTCGACATTATAATTTTTAGATGCTATATGTACAATGATTTAGAGTATTTGTCGTATTCAAATAGCCTCCTATTACATAGCCTCTACAATATAGTGTTGCATAATATATGTATTCCAGAAAGAAGTAATTTTATGAGTCTAAATGATTAATTGTACAATTTTCAAACACGTCATGTTTCTAAAGACCATTTGTGAGTTGAGTTTGTTGCTTCACTTTTCCGGTGTGCATATTTCTTTCCATCCTTCTGTCTTTTGCACGGTCTCTTGCTTCTTTCCAGTTTATTTTTGTATTTTGTATATGGTTTTTTGTGCTCTTCTCATGTCTTTCTTGGTCTTCCTTTTATTTTCGTGTCAAGTTGTTTACTTCATATACTTTCTTTGCTATTCTGTGATCTTGCATTCGAAAGACAAATCCGAACCATCCCATTTGTTTTTCTTCTATTGTATATATTATTGGTGGTATGTTAGGTTGTTCCCTAATTGCTTGATTACGTACTTTATACTCTTTTTTATTGCTTACTATTGGTCGTAAAAACTTCGTTTCTGTTTTGTTCACCCTACTTTTAGTTTTCTGATTGAGAACTCAACTTTTTGAGCCATAAGTTATGATTGGCATTTCTACCTTATAAATTTTAATTTTGACTTTTTCTATTATTTTTTTTCCGTCAAAATGGTCGTCCTATTGCTTTGAATAATCTTACTACAATCTCTGTTCACGCGTTGATTTTCTCTTCTATTCGGTTTTCCTGGTTGATCAGAATCCCTAAGTATTTATATTGATCCACCTGTTCAAGCTTGTTTCCTTTAGCGTATATTCGATGTTTTCTTTCTCCTCTTTCTAGATTGTCATGTTTATTCTTTTATCTACGTTAAGTTTCATTCCACTTTTTCAATTCGGTAATATAGGCACTTAATTTCTGTAGTGCCTGTTCTTGTTCTGTTTTTGTTATGAGCACTTCTAATTATCTAATTGCGAATCTCAAATTTCACTTTTCTCCTTGTCTCTTAAAACCACATCGTGTCTTATTCATGATTTAGTTAGTCAATTCATTCTCTTATTCGTTTTGTTTTAATTTTCGAGAATGGTGTCCCTGGGTTGCTTAGTAATGTTATTCCCCTATAATTGTTGCAATCTCTGCTGTCTCCTTTTTTATAGATTGGGACTATTATTCCGGTTTGTCAGTCCTTAGGCTTTACCTTCTTTCAATACTTTGCTGAATATCTCTTATAATACCAGTATTTATGCTCTTCCTTACCATTTCTGGTGTTATTTCATCGATTCCAGGTGATTTTTCCGTTTTTACTTTCTAGATAGCTTCTTTTACCTCATCGATCTTGATTTACGTATTCTCTGGTATTTTTATTATGCTACCACAACTAATAAAGTATTTATATGCATTCTTGATTGTACCAAAAGAGTATTAACATCAACAATTTGAAACAAAATATTAGGAAACAAGGTAAATTCTGTATTAATCGGTGTATACAAATATTCACTAGTTACTTCTCGATTCGTTGTCTTGCAGTTAACTTCAATAATGCTTCATAACGAGCTGTTGTGTTTGTGAATTAAATGTTTTACCGGGCATTTTTTGATACAAAAATATTTATTAAATAGTTTCATTAGATTTATTACCAGATCATATATCTTAAAAAATAACGTGGAACAAAATACTTACGCAAAATTTATCGATAATTATTATCATTACTTTGGACTGTATTTTTTCGGAGCTATTTTTCTCGGAGAAATTAATAAACGAAAGTAAGAAGCAGCAATAATTACTCTACATAGACTAATAATTTAAAATGGCTGTCAAAAAGATATTGATATATTGATAAACAAATTATGGCACACGACATATACATCTGTCATTCTTTTACATATTAAATTTTTCTTCTCTGTTTGTTATTCAATAAGGACATAATTTTGTATTTAAGTAAAACAGAATAATTGTAATATTGAGTTGAAATGTATTCTAGGTGCAGTACGCATGTTACATCTACATAACTATGGAATTCGATCTAGTTTATATGACCACCGTGAGCACGTTTGCAGCGACAGATTTTCTGGAGCCAATTTTTCATCACTCTTTCACACATATCGGCCGCAAATTTGTCAATTTCGCGTTCGATATTGTCTCTGAGATTCTCTAACGTTGTTAGCTTGTTGGCATAAACCAGCGACTTACTGTAATCCCATAAAAAGAAATTTAAAGGCGTTAAATCGCTTGAGCGAGATTACACGGTTATCGAATTTTCCTTTCAATAGATGAATTGTTTGACCAGGTGTGAGGCATGTGGCACTATCTTGTTGGAATATCATATTACCGATGTCAAGTTCAATTCTGACCAAAAATAGTCTTCCAACATAGCACGATAGCGAACTCCATCAACCGTAATATGCCGATTATTTTCATCGACGAAAAAATATGGTCCAATCACAATTTCGGTATGAAATTCACACCACGCGGCCACTTTTTGTGGTTGTAATAGAGTCTCTTGAAGTACGTGTGGGTTTATTGCTGTCCAATAACGTATATTTTGCTTATTGGTAGAGTCATTAAGTCAAAAATGAGCTTCATTGCTGTAGATGATTTTTCGATGAAATTCAGGATTTTCTTCAAACTTTAGTACAATCGGAGGAGTTTCGGCACATCTTGAGTGAATTTGACCATGCAAGCGTATAAGTTAAGATCTTTACGCAAAATTCGCCACAATGTGGTTTGAGAGATTCCCAATACCTGTGAACGGCGTGGAATGAACCAATATGGTTCATTTTGAACCGAAGCACATACGGCTGTGATATTTTCGGTACTTCTACCGGTGAGTTGTTTCAATAGCACAGGAATATCCAATTGTGAATATTTTGACTCGAATTTATCCACAATAGCATGCATAGCCTGTCTAGCGAGACGACCAAAAATTGAAGCACCATGATACAAATGTCAACCTTGACTGACGTTTTGACGTTGACAGATCGTGAAAAACGTTCAAGAGTGCATCCGTATTAACAGACAAAATTGGTATGTCTCTATTGGAAAACCTGTTATTATAGATATATTTTCATGATATAATTCTGTGAATTTTTGACATAGATTCCAAGCTAGGCAAAATGAACTGCAATTTAAATGGTTTAAAATTCAATAACAAATCAAATGAAATCCCTATCTCTTCGATTGAATCGATTTTCGTACGAGTATGATTGTTCATGGAATACAAGAAATGGAAAGGAGTAAGTTTATGAGTAAATGACAACAATACATTTATCTATATATTCAAAGATAGATGATTAGTCTATATTTTTTCCACTATATTAACATCCTCAATATCGAAAACGGTAGTAACATTTTTCACCTTATCTTCAAAAAACAATTTCGGCAAATCATTTATGAAAAGTGAAAATAATAATATACACATACATAAGTTTGAGCTTTGAAGTATACCAGAAGACGAAAGAAATGTGGTTGAACAGAATCAGTTGAGTCATATCGGTTATTTAGATAAGATTGAATTAACTTAAGAGCATAAGACGCAAAATATTTATCTAATAATAAAATATGCTATATTCATGCATGAAAAGTCAGTATGTAGACATATAACCCGACCCCGATTATCAATTACTTCACTGGTAAACAGCATGAAAGAAATCAAGTTAGTCATCGTCTACCTCCCAGGGAAGAAATAATGTTAACTTGGAGAGATATGTGACCGGCTATTTCAAAATATTTAAAAAATTTAAATTGTTAAAGGAGGTTAACTTCTATAACTGTGGTAATTCAAAAGGCAGGGAAATCTTCAGAAATATTGAGAGGGTCATACGTAAGAGAAAGGACGGTATATACTTCTGAGAAACAATGCGCAGGCGAGTCTAACAATTTCTTGAGGACTGTTTATTAGCCTAAAGACTCTGTATATGACTTCAAGTATACGTGAACTGCTCTGTTTTGAATGAACGAGGACAATAAATGATGAGGATTTGCTCTACCATAGTGCTCAACATCCGATACATGTACGTCAATAGTCAATAGTCATAACGCGCACGTGTTTCTTCCGTTAATTCTCCTTATGCATTACGCTGTTTTCCTCAAGTCATTCGCATTCCAAATCTGGTGAAGTAGATATCGTCGTTGTAGAGAGTTGTATAAAAGAAGATCTGGTTATCAAATTGCAATTATAAAATTATAATTTTTTTAATGTTATGTTATAAAAATACGTAAATTTTAATGTATTTACATTATTACGATAGCATAAAGCGTAATGAAATTATCAATAAATAGTTAATAAACGACCAAACGTTCAAGTGCGTTTGTTGAACAACCTGTGTTAGATTGTTCGAAACTATTTAACAGAACAGTTTCCTACTCGATGGATTGAAACTTATTCTGATAATATTTGATGGTCACCAGATTCTCCAAATTTATCCTCACTGGAGTTATTTAAATAAATAATTTATTACGCACAGAACATTAGACCAACTAATTTAGGTTAGTTGTAGCATAAAATTATTCAGACTTCAAACACTATTAGACAGCAAAGGTTCTAGAACACCCGAATTAATTTCTATGACAGATTTGGACATTATCTTTGAATTTGTTGTTAAAGAAATTTGGTTCTTACCATATACTTGTCCTGTTAATTGCAAGTTAATAGGGGTTGACATGGTGCAATCATACACTTTCAATCCTGTTTTTGTAATAATTTTCCTAGAAAAGTGAAATATTTTCATGCTTGTTAGTTAAGTACATTTCTTTACACTTACGTCGTGGTTACCTTCTGTAGCAAAATTATTGAAGACAAATGAAAGTCGTTTAAGTAGAGAGCTGCATTGTGTTCCTATACTCGTAGAAGGACTTTAGGCATACCCAATATTTCACGTTAAGAAATCAAAGCGTAGTTATGCAATGTCATTTAAAAGAAAGAATGTCCAATTCGTGGAAATTGAAGAAACGGAGAAAAAATGATATATTTGATTAAAACGAATTTCTCTGAAGTTTCATGTGAACACATGGGTCACGTAGTTTGCGTCAACTCACGCTTGGAAAAAATTTGTGCAAAATCGTGCTTAATCTGTGGTCAGTTCGAAAAGATGTTATCTTTTACCATGAATGAAACTTGTATGTACGGAAGTACTTTGATTTTTCAAAGTTTAAAAAGCTTCTGCTTTAATTTTTTTAAAAAATTGCCATGGTTGTGTAAGGAGAGATATTATTTGAAGTTATCGGTCATTTTGCGAGATAAAATTAAGGAAAAGAGGTATGGAAAGTTGCCTAAAGGTGTTTTGTTTTTGTAGGAAAATGCCTTTCTATACAAATCGCATGTCACCATGGAATAAAAAGACTTTATTTGTGGTTCGAATTACTTGAATACTTGATTTGATTCCTTCTGATTATCGCCTCTTCTCTCAACATATAAAAAGGTCATAAATTTTCTTTCAAATAAAAGATGTTAGAATCTGTAGAGTCCCGCAATGAAGGATAAAATATTTTTTGGAGGTGTAAGAAACGTTACAATTTTGTTACAATAAATGTATTAATTTAAGAGGAAATGATGATGTATAATAAAATAATTGGAATATCAAATTTCATTTAGTTTTGTCGTAGGTTTAGAATTTTTTATACTCGTCCATCTATCTCTAAGGGTTACAGGTGCGATACATTCGCAAAATTTACACTCAACACGAGTAAAAGTATGTAAAATTGCTACGAGTTTCATTACAACTTAATATTATTAAATGTTTAATAGTTATTATTAGTTTTTCTTAACCTATTAAAATAAATAATACTTGATGCTAAAGTTAATATTCTTTGGCAAAATATTGCATCAATACCAGATGGATGTATAATAAACGAGAAATGTGTTCAAAAATATAAAATCGAGATCATAGATAGCCATATGTTTGTATGACCCTATATGTAGTGTAGGTATATAAAAATATAATAATATTGGCGAACAAAGAGCTCATCTATCATTTGACTGACTATTCACATATAATGGTGTTTACTCTTTTACAGTAGCAATTGCGTAATAATAACTCAGTTTGTTTATTTAAAATACATGTGAAATTCAATACTATAGGTTGATATATGAGCGCAGGAAACTGCACGGTCACTTTGATTTATTAACAGCTAATGTTGAAATTTTCCAATTAAAAACCTTTCAGTACATGCGGTTTGCTCTCGCAGTATTTCTTACATACACATTTTTAATTGACAGCAACATTAACAGTAGCGTATATATTTTTTGTAGCACATAACTTGTTTGTATTAATTGTTCTTTAAATTTTCACATTTATACTTATTATCTGCATATGTACGAGGATAGTTTGACAAGTAGTGAGAATGTCACATAGGTGGCGTTCTAATTGGTAAAACAAATGTACTGTAATTTAGGTTGCCTATTTATATGTTTACATTCCGATATTTAGATAAATCGGTTGATTAGTTTATTTTTGACAGCTGATTGAAAAAGAAGCCACACGTCGTTTTGTTAAAATGAAAAAAGCAGAGTATCGTGCGGTGATTAAATACTTCGTAATTAAGGGTATGAAAGCTACCGAAATAAAAGATGAGTTACGGGTAACATTAGGTGAATCTGCTCCATCATCCGCTACAATAAGTAGATGGGTAAATGAATTTAAACGTGGTAGAACAAGCTGTGTTGATGAGGCGCGCTCTGGAGCACCCAAAATCGTGACTTCTAAGGAAATGATTATAAAAATCCATAATATTATTACGCAAGATCGACGACTGAAAGTGAGAGAGATAGCAGACATGGTAAACATTTCAACAGAATGCGTACATCACATTTTAACGAAAGACTTGGGGTTTTCCAAGCTTTCGGCAAGATGGCTGCCGCGATTGCTTACGACTGATCAAAAGTTCACTCGTTTGCGCATTCCAATGAGTGTTTGGACCTTTATAAGTGGAATCCGGTTGATTTTTGTAGGCGATGTTACTTACGATGAAACTTGGACACACTACAGTACACCCGAAACTAAACAACAGTCGAAACAATGGTTAGAACGTGGTTCTGCACCTCCAAAGAAAGCGAAAACCACTTTTTCGGCAAACAAGGTGATGGCATCAATTTTTTGGGATTCAAAGGGCATTTTGCTCATTGATTGCCTTCAGAAAGGTGCCACAATAAACGGACAATATTATGCAGAACTTCTACAAAAATTAAATGTTGAGATTCGTGCTAAACGGTCAGGAATGGCAAAGAAAAAGATTCTGTTTCACCAAGACAACGCTCCCTCGCATACCAGCACAGTTGCGATGTCCAAAATCCACGAGTTGCATTTCCAATTAGTACCGCATGCGCCTTATTCGCCGGATCTAGCCCCTTCCGACTTTCACCTTTTTCCAAAATTGAAAATGGCACTAGGTGGAAAGAAATTTTCGTCTAATGACGAGCTTATCATCTTCGTAAATGAGTATTTTGCAAGCCTTCCGGAATCGCATTTTAGAGATGGCATAAGGGCATTGGAGTACCGTTGGAATAAATGTATTGCTCTTTTAGGAGAATATATTGAAAAATAAAAATTATTTTGTAATTAAAAAATTCGTTTTTCTTTTCCATTCTCACCACTTGTCAAACTACCCTCGTATGTAAGCAGACTCGTATTTATGGTTTTGCTAAGCTATATTTATCAAATTAACACACATTAATTAAATTTTTCGAAAAATATCAGCGCTCTGGTGAGGTTTGAACTCACGTCTTCTGTTTTCGAACAGTCGTCCTAACTTCTTCTGTGGTTCAGTGAGTATTTGCTTAGAGGGTACAGATTTTTATAAAATTTTCTGCATATATATTTCATACATATGTACGTTGGAAAAGTATGAAAATTGAAGTTTTTATTAATGCACATCGTAAAAAGCATGTAAGTATACGTAATTGCGTATAATTACATGCTGCAGGTTTTGAATTAATACCTGTTTTCATAAATTTTATAGAGTCTTAATAGATTTGAAGTTCACAATCTTCCGTGGTATAGTGGCTAGGGTGCCTGTTTGACAAAGAAGAGTTGCGAGTTCGAATCTTACCAGAAGACAGAAAAATTTCTGCGATATATGTATTTAAGATGTACAAACAGGAATATTAAAGTTTTTATTATGTATACATATATATACAGTACTGTCCAAAAGAAAGAAGCACCTTCTTGAATTTTACAAGAAATTATTATAAAAGGATAAATAATAATCTTACACCGGTTGAAACTTTGTTCAAAAATTTCTGCATTATATGTATATGTGATGTGTAAAGAGGTTAAAGTTAAAGTAAAAGCGCATATTTATATGCAATTCAAAACTGTATTTTCTATATATATTTGCTTATCTATTTTTATTACAATCGTTTCATTGAAATTCAAAATATCATTTTACCTATACATTTATTGGCGTTTGACTTGTCTTTTGTTGACTAAAGAAGATAGTGAAACTTTATGAAATCGAAAATGTCTCTTGTCAATATGAGACTGACTTTTTTAATGAAAAATGTTCCAATACAGTGGTACGATGTTGGCAATAAATTCACTTGTAGAGTTTCTAAAATTATCTTTTCAAAAGCGCTCGCACAGATTGATATGAACAAAAACTTATTACAAAAAATTTATAAAGAAACCGTAGTAATAATAGATAATGCGCCGTGCTATGTGATTCAAATAGAAAAAATCTGATAGAATGGTTAATGAAAAAATATAGTTTCATATAAACATATTCAAACTTTACAAATTACAAACTTTACCAGCTGATAAAGGAAAATAAAAATAAATATGTGACTTATAAATTTAATTAATTATTTTGTGAACATGAACACACACTTTAAGACTCCCACTGCATCATTCGGAATTAAAATATATCGAATGAACTGTTCGTCGCATTGAAACAGTTTCAGTGCGACAGACGGTAGCAGTAGTTGAACCCTGAAGATGCCTCATACGAGTGGGTATGAAACGTCGGCAGTTACACCAGTGACGCGGTTCCAGCCCGGAAGTCCAGAAGCATGACTGATGTAGAGGTTTTAGCAAAAGAGAAATTTACGAATTTACAAAAGAAGACTAGGAAAGACGTCATAATCTTATAAAAACAGAACATGGATATATAGAAAATAAACCTCTCGTGGATATAGGAAAGCCGGTACACTTGTCTTCACACCAGGATCGTACAGAATATTTACGGCGACTCATCCAGGGCCGATTGCTTTGCTCGGTTGACTATATATTATATGTTTTTGGGTACATACTGTTGCATATTTTGAACTAGACATAAATATGAATAGAAACATGTATTGTTACGATACTTAAATATGCATATTATGTGATGTGATATCAGAATCACACATAATATATTTATATTCAACCATTCATTATATAGAAGGTTTACAATTCTTAATAGAGACACTTCATTCATGTGTATCGATATTAGCGATCATGCTATGAGTAAGATTACACAAATCATCAGACAATATTTTAAAGACACATTTAAACACAATGAGTAAAATACTCGACAGATGGCAATAACGGTTTTAGAAACTTTATTCAAAACTGTAAAAAATGGGAATTTAATGTACAAATTAGGTTTAAACAACTAAATTAAAAATATAATGAATTTAGAAATTAAAATTAAGACATTTTGAAAAAAGATAGTGAAATAATAAAATGACGAGGTGGGAAATAAAAAACAGTTCACATCATGTTTAATTGCACTAGTTGCACGCAGGTAGATCCGCCAAGTCTTTCGGCGTGTATATGCAGAAGCAATAGTTGAAGAAGAGAGAATTCGCTTGACTTTCAAAGCTAGAAAACATAAAAAAATTTGTAAATATGAGGATAATTTTTTAAATATCAATAAAATATATTTATTTCCATATTCTATGTACTTTCATTTCTTTTCTACATAATTTCCATTTTTGTTCAAACATTTATTATACTATTCAATAAGTTTTTGAATTTCGACTTCAAAGAAATCTGTTGCCTGTGAAGAAGCTCAATCCATGACTGTGGTTTTCACTTCTTTGTTACCGTTGAACCTTTGATCACCAAGAAACTCCTCTGAGTACTGAAACAGGTGAAAAGTAATGGGTGCAAGGTCTGGACTGTGAGATAATTATGACAATGATTATGAATGCTCTGATGTTAACAACTGAAAAAAGACTATGGACACTTTGTTTAAGAATTGACTACAAATCTTCTTTATATTTATTGTAATATTGCATTTTTACAACTCGCGTATATTTTATTTTTCCTTAAAATATTTTGTTTAATTTAATACATATCTCTTGACATATAATATAAAATCTATTGGAAAAATTGGTTTTATTTCTTGGTAAATATTAATAACAATGAAAAATACCAACATTTACAGAATTAAAATATTCATTTTATTTTCAGTAACTAGTTTTCTAGTAACCTTATCAAATAATTAGGTTCTTTTGTTGTTGAAATTTGAATTGAAATATTTATTCTTGTTTATACATATACGATTTTACTGCGGGGTTATGTTAAATAATATTATTTTTAAACGATAAATTTATGTCTTTTATGGAAAAATATTAAAATGTAATTTGTCAAATAATTATCCCGATTTGCATATATAATTTAAACTGGTATACATGCAGAAGCGTTCTCAATACGGATCTGGTACTTTCTATCTTATAGTGCGGTCAATTACTACGTGTTAGGGCTGTGTAATACCTGCGGAGATTTACCGCCATGTACCTTTATTCCAACTGTTCTAATATCGAATTCGATTTAAAATTCGAGTTAGTATTAATGGGTTGAAAACATTAATTTAATAAGCCAAGAGAAGGTTTTTACCAGGGGTACCGGAAAGTCGTAAAAAAACTACATAATTTTCAAAAATGCGGAAAAATTTATTTATTCAAATTATTGGTCATTTGATTTTACACATCTTGCCCATCTTTCAGGCAATTTATGGATGCCATCCCAAAAAAACTGTTTGTCGGACGGAACAGAGTTTGGAGAGTGTAGCGGGTGTGATATTATGTCCCATCTAAGTGCTTTCAACGCTTTCTTGATCGGTTTTGCTGTGTGAGACGGCGCGTTATCATGCTGTAAAATCACTCTACCATGTCTTCGGACCCATTATGGACGTTTTTCTATCAATGCACGGTTCAAACTGATAATTTGTTGTCGGTAGCGAACAGTATTAACTGTTTCATCAGGTTTCAACAGTTCGTAATACACTACGCTACTCTGGTCCCACCAAACAGAGAGCATTGTCTTGCGAGCAAAACGATTTGACATGATTATTTGCACTTAGGGTTTTCGAAATAAATCTATTTTTCACCACCCGTCACTATTCGATGCAGAAATGACTTCCGATCATATCTTTGAAGCGGTATTTCACAAAAAAAGAAACTGTTTGTCGGACGGAGCAAGGTTTGGAGAGTGTAGCGGGTGCAATATTATGTCCCATACAAGTGCCTTCAACGCTTCCTTGACCGGTTTTGCTGTATGAGACGGCGCGTTATCGTGCTGTAAAATCACTCTATCTTGTCTTCGGACCCATTCTGGACGTTTTTCTATCAATGCACGGTTCAAACTGATAATTTTTTGTCGGTAGCGAACAGTATTAACTGTTTCACCAGGTTTTAACAGTTCGTAATACACTACGCTACTCTGGTCCCACCAAACACAGAGCATTTTCTTGCGAGCAAAACGATTTGACATGATTATTTCCGCTTAGGGTCTTCGAAATAAATCCATTTTTCATCATCCGTCACTATTCGATGATCGTGAAATTACTTCCGGTCATACTTTTGAAGCCGTATTTTACAGACAATTCTTCGATTTTCTATTTGCCTGTCATTCAATTCATGTGGCAACCATTTTCCTACCATCTGGATTTTTCCCATTGCTCGCAATCGGTCACTAATCATTTTTTGGGTCTTCATCCAATAACTCCTGCAGTTTCGCATCTTCAAACTTTTTCAGTCTATCAGAACGTTCTTAGTCTTGCACATCGAAATCACCACTTTTGAATTGTCGAAACCACGATTCATATATTTTTATAGTTGGAGCATGCTCACCATAAGTTTCTACCATCAAACGATGACTTTTTTTTTTAATATAGTGCCTTTTCAGGCACGGAACTCGACATTTTTAAAGAGGTATAAATCTATGACAGTGTTACTTTCGCAGAATATAACATGTATGGCTTTGAAGCTTGATATTAGTAGAATAAAATGATATATGTGTCAAATCATAACATTGCATACTTAAGCCTAGCGACATTTGTTAGAAAAACCGGTAATGACTTTCCGGTACACCTGGTAGTAAAAGTTGATTGCCGATCGACTTTAAACGTAAATTATTGTATTCAAGGAATAAAAAATACTAAATTGTTTTTCATATTGAATACAGAGTTATGCAAGAATTTATCTGATATCTAAAATTAAACTAATGAGTATTATTTATATATTTGTTCTTAAACGAGATCAAAAAGGACGTTACCGCTTATTACATGGCGCATTGATCACATACGTATCGTTAAGTTATGCAAATTGGTATGCAAATATCTTAGGAATATTAACGACACATGTTGCTCATATTACGATATGACGTTTTAAAAATACAAAAACTATAAAATAAGACATTTATATTTAAATTTCGCCCGTTTCGTTATGCGTATTTCATGTATCTAATATCTTCATGTACGTTGCGTATCCTTCTAATTCTAGTGGGTAACATGGAAACAATATTTAAAAGACAGTTTAATGAAGTTAATTAGAACAGAAAAGAGAATTTATGTATATTGAGCACAACATTACATTTACTTGACATAAGATAGCAGATTTGTTGTCATATACATATGTTTAAAATGTAATTTTCTTACGTCGAATATATAGCAATTTAGATATAACGGTAAGCTCACTTACATGATAAGAAATCTTAAAAAGGCCAACAAAATAACTGAAATATTTCTCTTTTTCTTCCCTGCCGTACAAATACGCACAAATCTTCATAAGAAAAGTTTCATTTGCTGTACGTTTTTATATGGAACTATGAACTATAGGACACGATTGAAAAGTTTCTCAACTAAACGACTTCTAATTGTACATACATGAAGTGTGATTGAAAAGATTTTCATAAAAATAACTTTCAATTGTATATGATATTAAAATTTATATCTAATATCTTAAGTAATGTGAAACAACGAAGGTACATTTAATGTTGTTTGTAGTTGATTGAATTAATCAAGAAAGATAAATAGCATATCGATGTTCGTATTCTGTATACGTGTATCGACAACTAAGTTGTCATTATCAGTAGGTACTTAATAACAGTGTCGTACCTGCCTTCGAGTTTTACCGCATCAGTGTGATTAATTATCTGCTGATGATGACAATTTAGTTGTTGACATACTTATATAGAATACGAATGTTATGGTAAGGGGTTCTATTTACCTTTTTGAAATAACCAGTTGATTCTTCTTCCGAATTAGTTATTTTTTATTAATATGGGATATTTCGAAATGAATTCAAGATTTGATTTTCCAATAATACACATTATTTATTCGAAAATTGAAAATATTTTTATTTTTAATTTTATTTCAGGCAATCGCCATAAGAAGTGCACATATGCCGATTGTGCTTGGGACACTCTTTTTGTTTTAGAGAAGTTTCTGATAATATTTTCACATATTTGCTCTAGAATATTGCCAATGACACGTCGAATTTCTTCCTTCAGTTCAGGAATTGCTGGAGTTGGGTGGTTGGTTGATGTAAGACTTCACGAAATTCCACAAGGAGAAGTCACACGGCGTTAGATCGCACGATTTTGGCAGTCAATTTTGGTCATTAGAGCGTGAGATGAGATTACAAGGCCCAGGAGTCTCTCATCTAACAACTGTATTGTCTCTCGCACAATGTGATAATTTATTTCGTCTTGCTAAAGGCATATCTCGCTTAAATCCATACCGACTAAGCCGGACAACAAAATCTCCCTTATCATATTGAGATAACGTTCACCATTCACAGTCACTGCATTGCCCGAGTCGGCCACAAAGAAGTATGGCATAACCATTTCTTGGTTTTCCAACACCCAGTTGATAAAAGTATGGCATTGTACATGATTTAATTGAATTTCGTAAAGATGTAGATGGAGATCTTTTCTAAAATTCTCTGCAAACTGGTTGTCGAAATGCGTAGTTGTTGCGAACAAAGGCAGATTGAAGTGACTGGATTCTCATTAACACTTCAATCACTAAGGCCAATATTTTCAATGTACCAATCTGACTGAGAGCGCTCTGATGATTTCTCGTCCACGATCGAGCCAATCGATCGAATTTCTCGGTCAGTCTTTTAACAATCGAATAATTTGGTGCATTTTGTCAACCAAAAATTACGTAAAAGTTTCACCATTAAAATACGCTGCACGTTTGGGTACCGTTCTATGGCTGCTAATTGCGATGTATCTACTTGATAGTAATTTTTGGTCAGGCAATCTTGATTAAAAGATAATACTGTGAAATTCAAATCTTGCGCTCATTTTGAAACATCCATTACATTATATTTATAGATTAATTTTCGTCTTTTTCTTCGGCTTTTAAGATATTTTCACCAAAAAAACTAAAAAAATTCTAGGGCACTTCATACTTTTCATTGGCATCAACAACGACGACATGTTGTTTATTCTGAAACAGAAGTTTATATTAGAGTTTATTTCTACGATGACCAACACAATGAACGTGGAAAATATATCCATGTACAATCTTGGTCAAATAAATGTACCAGGGTGAACTGGAATGAAAATAAAGAAAATGACTTAATTTTATTTAAAATTTCATTTATTTCTCAACATAATCTCTTGTCACCTCTATATAGTTGTACCAGCAATAATCCAAAGTCTTTATGGCTTGATAAAGTTTAGAACTCTCAAGTTCGTTTAAATAAGCATCCACAGCAGCTTTAACATTATTCTCTGTTGAAAATTTATGACCTTCTCGTAGTTTAGTTGAAGACTGTGTTCTTAACCATCGGTAAAGCTCACATAGGAAAATCTGCGAAGCGCTTTACGCGATAACAAAATACACACTTTAGTGTGTGACAGTGTGCATTTGGTCTTTACTTAGAGGATGTAGACCTTACAGTGCGTGACAGTGTGTTATGTATTATTTCTTTGCTTTTATTTATCTAAAAGATTTGCGTAATATGTGCCTGTGATGATTTAACTTTTTGAAAGGTAATCAACAAGAAGAATACCTTTGCATCGTAGAAAATGGAAGTTACTATCTTTCTTGAAGACGGAATAGCGATTTCCTTCTTTAGGAGAGAAGAACCACTAAGTCGCCACCGTTTACATTGTTCTTTTGTATGTCTGGGCTTATAATGGTGAATTCAACTTTCATTTGTGGTAATAAATCTTTGAATAAAATCTATCTCGTTTTTTTAAAAACGCTCTAAATTTTTACAAGAAACGTGTATTTGTACCATATCAAGTTTTGATCAATTTTAAATATTCGTATCATTCTCCTTACGGTGTGCTTCTTGATAGTTAACTCACCATTTGACTTACACTATCGTTGATGTTTTCAAACTACCATTTTTTAACGATTTTCGGCGTAGCGGCAGATTTCGTACGTTCATTACTCGGTGAACCTTTAATGGTTATCCGACCACACTTAAACTCACAAATGCAATTATCGATATCAGAAAATAAAAGGGACGAGTTCGTCAGACCATCCTTCAATTCATTATGAATATTTATTGCTGATAAGTCTTTCAAGGATCCATCGTCGAAAACTCCGATACGCTCTTAATTAAACAGTCGTTACAACGACACTAGAAATCGTAGTGATTTGAAATTTAACAATTAAGGGAGACAAATTGACGGCATATCAGAAAAGCAGATCGACATTGTGCCATCTATTCGTCATTGTACGGATTTTCTAGCCCATCCTCGTAATTTCTCGTTTCATTTCTTATTCTCGCGTTGAAATCTCCTGTCAATTATAATTGTGAAGCTATATATTTTGTTATATATTTCTTGTAAATTGTCTTTCTTTGGAGTGGAATCGTTTTATTCGTGGGGCCTTGAATTACAATTACCTCCATTACCATTATCCTCGGCCATTTGAACTAACTTCTTCATATATCCTCAACTGAGTTCAAATTTTAAAACTTATTCTTGGAATATATCATTGGCATGTAGTAATAAAAGAAGTCGTTGGATGTTAAGTGGGATTATATGTTGTAAGATTAACCAAACCAATCTGAATATTCTTTTTATTCGATTTTCACAGATTCAAGCAAGCAGATCACAGTATCATTTAGAATTGACCACATTGTTTTCATTGGTGGCTGCTGCTTTAATAACTGTGGAGATTCTAAACCATCTAGTAAGAAAGGGTATTCTTATGCTAATGTATCTCCTTAAGGCATGATTTCAGTTAAAACATGTATCTTCTTAGTGTGTGGAAGATAGCAGAAGTAACAATATAAAATATGAAATTAAGTAAATTATATCTTCATCTCCGATTAAAAATTGTAAGACAGAGTTCTGTCTATAATAAATGTAACACAACTTGTCCATTAATTCGGTAGTAGCCAGTGTAATGCATAAAAGCGGTTGTTGAACGAGAACAATGAATGCGATGACTGTTTCGTCTATTGAAGACTCTTCATCCAGATTTGTTCAGCAACCACTTTTATGTTTTATACTGGCTATTGCAGAATTAATAAACAAATCGTGTTGCATTTATTACAGACAGAACCCTATCTTATCTCATATATTGCAGCCTGTCTTGACTGCAATATACGACAAGAGATAGAGATCTAATGTTTTCAATTTTATATTTTATATTTCACTTTATGTGGTGTTGTGACAATTAGTATCTATTGAATGAGGCCCGAGTATGCTTGAAGAGTCTTCATTAGACGAAACGGCCGTCACATTCATTGTTCTCGTTCAACGACCGCTTTAAGAAGTAACAATATCGCCAAAAAATTTATCGATTAGTTTTGCGTCTATCAGTAATTTCCATATGATTCAGAGGAATTCATATTAAATTGTAAATATAATATGAATATATGAATAATAAGTTATACCCCTACATGATTAGCGGCAATCTTTTAAGAGGGTTTTTGTTGGGGCAACCGCATAAGTACATGTAAGCTGCAGAGTCCCGATTTCTTGTGACAACGCACCAAAGAATCCAGTAGCACCGTAAACGAACCAACCAAATGGATTGAATTTGAGGAGTAATGCCGCTAAACTATATATTAGCTTTGTAGAAATAAAATAAGACGTTAAATAGGAGGAAGTACATAAGGTAAGATACATAAACACAACGAATATACCGCAAAAAACTAGCTAGGAATAAACAAAATTAGTAACTAAGAACTGTATTGAGATAGGAAAAGGGAAAAAGGCAGATTTGAGGATCATAATTTTTTAATAAAGTATCCATCCATGCCAAAAATATTTTATTAAAAAAAATGCAATAATATTATTTGATTAATAAAATATACATTTATTCAGTTTCACTAATTGAAAGAAGGAAAAGAAAATTATCTATCTACCTGTCTGGACGACATGGTTTTTGGCCTCTAAACTTTTCTGTAAATGTATTTTATTTTTTTCGAACAAGCAAGTGAATAGCAATTTATTATACCTTTGACATCTGTAAGTTTTAGGCAATGATCCATTCCACCTTTTCTTATTTCGTCTGCTCTATGATAACAACCTTCGGTATTCTGGGAAGAGTAGCGATCTATGCCTACCTCGTTTATTTTCATTGTTGCGGCACACGTTTATCAATACTCTGTCCACACTTGTTTGAATTGCAACAAATTTGTATTTTTATTACCAATCGTTTATATAAAATCCAAGCATTTATCATAACTATATCAAGGAAATTCATATATGCTTTTGGTTCTCTATAATGAATATATGTAGTTCAAGCAACTGGTCTATAAGGTCGATTTCATCCATATTTTTTGTTTTAAAGGAGAACGGAAAATGGCTTCTTTATCTGAAGTAATTTTTTAGAAAATTTGTACTAAAGTTTTGCTTTCTTTTGGAGTTCATTGCCAGCAAAAGTTGATGCAATTTGAATCCAGTTACTATCAACCCGTTTTATTATGTCGCACCTGCAGCTTGTGATGTAACAACACAAATATTTCATCCTCCTTGCTTTTTTAGGCCTTTGTCAGAGAATAAAATATTTTCCTTACCTACAAGACGATTTGATCGTAATGTTCATAATCCTCAAATTTGCCTTTTTCGTATCTCTAGAAGTAGTCTAAATGGAAACTGCTTATCAAAAAATAACTAGTCACTCAACAAGACGAAGAATCACACAAGCACATGAACAAAAATTGATTATTTTTTCTCTTACACCAGCAGCTTATTATTATGATTCATATCTCTATAACCCGTTTTACGGGCTTCTTGGGTAAGTACTGTTTTATAGATAGCCGAAAAGGTCAATACTGTGTTGCTTGGTATTTCAAAGCTGTTTTTGAAATGTAAATAATTTACAAGATTCATGTAGATAGATTCATATATGTTGATCGACATAGAATACACTATTACAAAAATCTAGAAATACATACATAAAGTTCATATTTGGTTAGTCGAAAATTGATTGTATTGTGCTGCTTTTCATATAGACTTTGTTTGATAGACGATATAAACTAGCACATCATTTGTTACGAGTAATGGAAAATATTGTATAGAAGTCTTTGCTTCTACTATTTCTCTTCACATATGTATATAGTAATTTTTATCATGTTTCTTAAATTGATTTTTGATTTAAATATGTTCAGAGCTAAAACACGAAAATTATTATTTAAGCCCAATGTTTTTGTGAGATACGAATATTCAACAAAGAAATCCCTTTTATTTAATCAGGTGCTTTCTGTTCATCGCAAATAAAAGGTCCTTTCTTCTAAGAACGAACGTATTTCTACACGTAGGCAATTTCCTGAAATATTCTCTTTAATATTCCACTTGCAACACACATAATACACATTTATTATTAATTATTAAATTAAAATTAAGAATTATACGTCATTGTCACTTTCATAATACATCTATTAGTTGACAAAAGATAATTCTCTAGGAATTAAAACATATATACGCCGGGATAGTAAGAATGCTGGAATTTAGATATTTATCTTGAGAAGTTGACGATTTTTCCGGGTGGTCGGTACCTCTTCACGTACCATTCAGCGGCGAGGAAGAATAATCAACACGTCCTCTTATGGCGAGAAGGGGTTGTAAACACACAGTGTCGTTTCCGTGATTGCGACAAGTGAAAAATACTAAAAAAAGTGCTAATGTTTATCATAATTTATCATAAAATTTTACTACACATTGTGCATGTCTACATTATAAAATGATGAAGTGTTTTAGTATATTCTTACATTATGTTCTTTATCATTCGTATTTGTATTTTCCATAAAAAATTATAGCACCGATTTAACTCAAGCTTAAATTATCCATTTTGAATAACGCATATACAAAGAAACAATTGATCACTTAAACAAATAAACAATTGGTCACTGAAATAACAGCCTGCTAACTGACGCTTGGGGCCGGCAAATGAAGATGGTGTTACCTAGATTGAAGTAAAATAAATTCCTGTGGTGGACACTATACAGTTTTATAGTTTTTAGTTTTTTATTAACAGATCTCGTATTTTATCATTTATTTGACTTTAATTACTTGTTCACTGGAGTAATCTTTATGTAAGAGAGGATTAATATAAGTAGTTATACAAAAACAAAGTTACTAAATGCAACGTAATGATAGGGTTAATCTAACAAAAGAGACTTGAGGGATATAAAAGTAACGTGCGCAGGTAAAGTAAGGAGATTAAATCAAATGGGATCAAGGAATTTACAATTACTAGGGATTATTAAAACAAAACCAAACACCGTTAAATAGATAAATGTACAATTACAAGTGGGAGAAGAAGCTGGCTATTCGGCACTGGAGCAAGGTATAAAAAAATTAAAAGATGAAAATTACACGTCAATAAAACTGTACATATCTTTTATGACTTTTTCAGGATAACGGCAATTACATTTAAAAGAAAAAATGATACTTCAGGAAGTATCTTTGAATGTTTTCCACAGTCAATTGAAGACAGAAGAACAATCATTAGCCTACTCACATATTTACAACTATAGTATATATTCGTTTCAATATTTGGTCAAACCTTCCTTAGTTTGAATGATCGCTTGAATTCGCTTCAGTATGCTGTCGACATAGGCTTTTACGGCGTCTTGCAACTTTTTGTTTTACAAACTTTTTCAATATTTTTTTTCTAAGATTTGGAGACGAGTAAATAATAGATTTAAAAACACTCCAAATATTCTCGACTGGATTGAGATCCGGTGAATTTCCAGGTCAGGGCAGTACTGATATGTACTAAAAAACATTCTAGACAGATTTTGCCGTACGACGCGAAGCCCCATCTTGCATGGAATGATTTTTCTCTGAATTTAGTGAAGTAATAAAGAACATCAGGACAGTTTCTATTACATTTTTGTATAGATATTAGTTCATTGTCTCTTCGTTTAATACTTTATGCAACACATTTCTGTCTATAACGCGTCGAATGTGTTTCACAAATTTGATAGTCTGTAACTCTTTCGAGTCGTGACTCGTCACTGAATGTGACTTGTGATTGAGAAATTAACAATAATAACTAACACGTAATATAGAAAAATATTTTTAAAATGCATGCCATATAATTTTATACAAAGACCTTTCTCTATTCTCCAATAGTAAAATGTTGATGCATCTTGAGCCACTGTAAACGCTTTATCTTCATTGTTTCAGTTAAACGCGGTTTTCGTATTCCGGCGACGTTTTAATCCAGTAGCGCATAAACGAGCTGGCAAGGTCCGTCCTGATATCTTTTTATTAAAGCACTGCAGAAGATGAAAAAACTCACTGATGGAAGCTTATCTATTTTACAAAGCAATAGTAACAATTTTTCTACCCTCTCTTTCGGTGGCTTTGCGTGGCTGGCGATAATGTTGTCGACCGCTCGATGTTACAAATTTTCTTTGATGTATTGCAATTCTTACCACTGTTCGGTGTGAAGTTTACTTTTCTAGCAATTTCTTTTTGCGAATGCGAATCAGTCTATAATAAAGTTTCTATACTAATTTTTTGGCATTGTTTGTAATATCTTTTGCCTTGCTCCTGGCGCATAAGTTCAATATAAAAATATAGTGTAAAATACGCACCACTAGCTACGAGGGTGATCCCATAAGTACCCGGCCCGACCTAGAAATGGCGGTAGTTGTTTGAAAAAATATCACTGTATTAGAAAGTACACAATCTATAAAGTATATGTTTCAAGTTTGAAGAAGCCACGTTAACTGAAAGTGCGTGAGCTAGCAGACATAGTAGGCATTTCAAGGCATATTATCTGAAAATTTGGACATGAGAAAGCTGTGTGCAAGATGCGAAGTTTCACAGCAACGAAGCAGAATTTTTGGGCCGTTTCATAACCATGGATGAAACATTGGTCAATCACTTCACATCCGAGATAAAAAAACAATCAAAACAATGTACTCAAAAGGAAGAATCGGCTCCAAAGAAGGCGAAGACCGTTTATCTGCAAACAAGGTATTGGCATCGGTTTTTTGGGATGCGCGTGGAATAATTTTCATTGACTATCTTGAAAAAGGAAAAACTATTAACGACGAACTTATTGCAACGTTTGAGCGAAGAAATGAAGCTAAAACGGCCGCATTTGACTAAGAAGAAAGTGGTGTTTCATCAAGACAATGCACCAGCTCACAAATCCGTTATTGCAATAGCTATCATTAATGAATTAAATTTTGAACTGCTACCTCATGCATCCTATTTGCCATATTTAGCCCCTTCGGATTATTTTCTGTTCCCAAACTTGGAAAAATGGCTCAGTGGTCAAAGATTTTCCAACGATGAAGAAGTGATGACGATAGTTAATGGCTATTTTGAGGAGCAAGACAGTTCTTATTATAAAAAGGGCATCGAGTATATTGAACATCGCTGGGAAAAGTGTATAGAGCTAAAAGGAGATTATGTTGAAAAATAAATATATTTCTTTCCAAAATTATTGTGTTTTCTTTGTTAGGTCGGGTACTTCTGGGACCACCCTCGTATAAGTGCCTAAACTAAAAACTGTAAATACATCACAAACACATTCTTCGACGGTTCTAACAATTCTGAACAAATTTTACTTGAATAACGTTTTATAACATCCTTTCACCATCCTAGAATTTAACGAGTGCTAGTAAAGATGATGAGTTTGGTAAGGAATGAGCGATCCCAAAACCTAATACTCGTATAAATAAATATTGTATGTACGCTTTAGGACAATATGTACTCTGTGTATTTAGGAAATATGTACATTTATTTTTTCGAGACAGTGCGATAATATGTATTTACAATATATTATTCATCATAACTGAGACTTGAGCTAATTTAATTACCAGATACTGTAATTCGGATACTATTTGACAGAACAGTATTTCAGTCTAGTTTTTACAAGCATAATGCGATTTTATCATTGAAGAATTGTGAAACTGTGTACAAAATCTCAGAATGAAACCCAATGATTTAGTTGCTTTAGTGCAAGTATCAAGAATATGTCAATTAAAACATATTTACTAATCAAATAAACTTACAATTTTAAGAGATAGATAACGAGTTAATAATAAATTTAAGTTAATAAGGACTATATTTTAAAAAATTTAGCGATCATTCTCGAATAATAATTTCAATTCATCATAGTATTATAGCAAACCGTACTTAAAGAAAGTTTCCGTATACAAAGGACAATAAATTAAAGATTTCGATTAATTAAAAAATTAATAATTAAACTTTTTGTTATTATAACTGCTCCAAATGACGTTTGTATATTCAGATGAAGCTTAGAATTATGAATATATGAAAAGATTGAGTGATATTTTTACCATACCTTTTGAAATTCTAAAGATGTAAATAATACGAGAACTTCGAGAGAAAATCCACATATGATTTATCTAACGCTACCCGTCGGTAATAAATCATGATAATCGTTTCATTGATGAACTGTGTTGGAACGTTTTGTTACTACAGGAGTATCATTATGCCATTATTCAAATGTCTATATTAGCAGCGTTTTAAGTCTTCCGTAATTTTTGTTGCTTGCTTTAAGTGTGAGAGTAAGAAATTTCACTCACGTCTTACCGCAATTATAAGATGAACCTCCGAGAGAAACATCAATCAAACTGATATTCCTCTGGATATATTTAATAATAAGAAGAAGAGATCGTTTTATTATAATTATTATTAAGATACTTGATGTCAGTAATATTTCAAACTAAAAATGGTGTCGTTTTAATTTCAGTAATAGGTTAACATATACATGAGTATATACAGTAAGTTGAGATTGTTTGATACAAAGAGTTACCAATTCTCGGCGATGTACAAAGAGTACTAGGAAAGTTTTGCAATACAGCTTTGTTTATTTAATTTTTTCAAAGTAATTTCCTCTACACTCAATACACCTCACCATCCTCTGAAACCAGTCTTTAAACCAGTTCTGCCAAGTTTCACTAGGGAATAAAGCACACTCGTTGTCCCAAGCCCGCGGAAGGTCTTCGTCATTGGAAAACCGCTTCCATTTTAGCTTCATTTTCACATACGGGAACTGTGTAAAGTCGCAGGGAGCAAGATCTGGACTGTGAGAAGGGTGCTCGAGAAGTTTCAATCCTGTCGTGGTCAAATATTCGGTGCAGGCTTTGGCGCGGTGAGGTGGAGCATTATCGTGATGAAGGAACCAGGTGGCGACGCGCTTCACAATTCCACTCGATTTGAAAAATACCATTTTCTTTTTTACAGATCGGGATTTTCTGACAATTACGGGTGTGTCTTCATCATCAAAGACCCAAACTTTGTTTTCAGCTTTGGTCGGCACATCGTAATAGTACAGCCAAGTCTCGTCACCTGTCACGATGTTGATCACATACTGAGATTGTCCTTTATTAAACATTTTTAGCGTCTCCCGGCACCAAGTCACACGTCATGTCATCTGCTCTTCAGTCAGTCGATCCGGCACCCACAGAGAAAGTTTGCAAATGATCATGCAGAATCGAACGAATTGCTGGTGCATTTAGGCCTGAAGTACCCTCTGTCTGTTGGTAGGTCACTCGCCTATCCTCGCCAAGCATTTTCCTCAGAGTAGTAACGTTTTCCTCCGTAACTGACGTTCGTGACCTTCCCGGCCTCTATACCACCTGAATATCGTTGTGCGATGTGGATAAACATCACCTAGTACAAGAGTTATTTCTTCGAAGAATTGGTCTATGTTTAAATCACGCACGAAATTATAATGCAAAACTGCCCTTATCTCATTTCGTGACCACAATGCCATCGCAAGCACTTTACACTCTCACTACTAATGAGTAACTGAGCCCATCGACATGGCGCGGTGGCTACTATGCACGTACGAACATGTCTCAACATGCAGCAACAAGCAGCTTCCCACCATTCATTGTTGGGTCATATTGAAAAACTTTCCTAGTACCCTTTGTATATGCTAATCGGCTTAGAGAATATAAGCATAATTTCGAAAGTGTTAGAGGTGTGATAAAAGTCCCAAGCTAAATTATGTAGAGCTAATAATTTAATAAACGGCAAAGTATCCACATATTGTGTTACCTAATGATCAGTATCAAGCAACATTAAATTTTTAAATGTACTTAAACATATTGAATGACTAATGAGCATCTGAATTGCGTATATTGATAGCGTGATATTTACCCAGCGAAAAGTACCAATTATATCAATCATACGTTCAATGAATAGCAGCGAGACGTTAGACGCTAGTAAATTTTAATAATATATGAAAAATTATTTATGCAAGGGCATAGAATTATTAATTAGTGGTTGTAATAAATGCATTAAAGTCAATGGAAATTATATTAAAAAATAAAAATTATAAAATTTTCGAAACTTTATTTTTTTTCTATGTAAGAGAGAGCACATGGCGCTTACCTCGTATGTGTGCTACTGTTAAAGTAGTGAAACTAAACATAGTAAAAATTCAGTACTTTTTCTGTTATTAGTCCCTCAGGGTAATTCACGTGAAATATTTTATGGTTCTTAAAAATTTTGCTATAATAAATTGTATTTTATTCTAAATTCAACTTGATATTCTAATTAAATACTATTTGTAAACTATGACTTGAAGGATACGTCTTTGCATAAGTAACAATTATAAAAATAACAGTAAATCATTCACCAAATAGAGTTATGGGTGAGTGTAGAGGTTCGTAGGTACACATATATTCTAAAAACTATTTCATATGAGAATCCAACTAATTGAAGCTTTTGATTTATTATCATTATTTCCCCTGTGAATTCTTAAGCAAAAACAAACGCTTAAAAAAGATCTCGTTCTACCTAGTACATAATAAATTTCGTAATAGATTTTCCGTCTTGGATTTGGTCATAAAGTTAAATGCGTAATATGAAATGTTTTAAAAACGTTAGTTTATATAATAAAGTATTAATATGTGAGCATTCTTTTGAAACAATTTAGGTGCTTTAGAAGCAGTTGCGACTCGTAAGTAGTAAATAAGGGCGTTTACAAAGACTATGTATTACATAATCTTGCACGTGAATGTAGATGTTATACAATATATTTAAAACGGAGTTTATAAATACAGAAACTTACTTACTAAATAGTGTTTGAAGTTTAAGGTTACGGATTTACA
This sequence comes from Dermolepida albohirtum, assembly GCA_031893035.1. Classification (NCBI taxonomy): domain Eukaryota; kingdom Metazoa; phylum Arthropoda; class Insecta; order Coleoptera; family Scarabaeidae; genus Dermolepida; species Dermolepida albohirtum. The sequence continues at coordinate 1,512 of JAVIWB010000176.1, read as the reverse complement.
ATTTTTCAGTAATAATGCTTTAGAATTAATTTAATCCTTTCTGAAAACTTATTAATTGCTTGTTCAATAACGTCCGGTAAATTGTTGAAATTGATGGAGCCTGTGGTTGATTAACTTGATCACTAAGGTTGATATATAACCCCTTTCCACATTAACTTTTGTAATTCTGTATACGCATTTCGGCAACTAAGTTGTCATCATAAGCAGATAATTGCAAAGTGTCGCACCTGGTAAACCACGGCGAAAAATACCTGTACGAAAACAAACTCCGTACGCGATCTATAGCGCTGAGAACCAAGATGTACACTGTAATAGTGTACCACGCGATCTATAGCGCTGAGAACCAAGATGTACACTGGTACAGTGTACGTCTTGGTTCTCAGCGTTATAGATCGCGTACGGAGTTTGTTTTCGTACAGGTATTTTTCGCAGTGGTTTACCAGGTGCGACACTTTGCAATTATCTGCTGATGATGACAACTTAGTTGTCGAAATGCGTATACAGAATTACAAAAGTTAACGTGGAAAGGGGTTATATATCAACCTTAGTGATTAAGTCCGGTAAATATTCAATAAACTATTTTTCGATAAATAGCTTAGTTAAAGCATTTGGTCTATTCTCATCCATTGTAGTTTCGATGCGTTTTAGTGTTGAAAAACATCGTTCTGCTTCGACGGTTGTCACTGGTATGGTAAAAAGTATAATTAAGATACGAAAAGTAGCGGAAAAAATGTCATCGAGATTGTTTTCGATAATGAATTTTAAAACATTTACAGCTACAGCGAAATTTCTAAAAACGGGTCTTTTACAAGTGATTTACAATTCTATCAGTAATCTAATCTTACCTACACATGAATAGGTATCAATTGTCGCGTTTAAGATTTGAGACGGAAATTGTTTTTCAAACATGTTTAATAAAGGAAGATCTGTCTTCTACTTGAATGTTAAAAGGAATTATACAAATGTAACAATACCCTGTCTACTACATATGTATGTTTCAGAGATTCACTCATCGTCAGGTAGACTTATGTTATTAACGAACGATTCCTTTGTAGAGTTCATCGTATCTTTTCGATATAGAAAAATAATGAATAAACATTGCTTCCTTCTCTCGTCTAACACAACGTTTGGGTGACTCCTTTTAACATTCATTTATGCGGCAAATCACTGAGGTAGCAAGTCTCTGTCTACACACACTCTGGGAACTTTGTTCTCGATCAGTGAGATAGACGTGTTCTCGCTTTGTCGTTCAATTCATTTTTGTGTTGAACAAGAGAGAGAGGCAATGTTTATTCATTGTGTTTTACTTGATTATAATATCACACACTTCTTTAGTTGCCAGTATTTTGTTGGATGGGTCTTCAGTTTTCTTTTTTTTTGGTCAATTGACTTATGTCCATGATTTCATTTTCAATAATTGTTGATATAGTGTTCTTTTCTTTTCGGATGCAATCTTCAAAATACTTAACCACACTATGTTTTTGAACAGGATCAGTTTTAATCTTTTGTATG